>JAQGAN010000549.1:0-10347 GCA_034697745.1 Nothrus palustris
TGAGATTTCATTTGACATTATAAGCACTGCTGTAATTAGCGCTATGGCTGTCATTTTAAGAAAAGATTCTCATTTTTAGAAAAATACCGTAAATTCAATTAGAAATTGCTAATTTTAATTTTTATCTATTAATACTTGTATTTCAATCGTTTGATTTAAGAGCTCGCGATTGTCAGCGTTGATCTACTGTATAAGTAATACCAGAGATACCTGAGTAATCAGGGATAAGAAATGCTTAAATTTTAGGCTAATGTAATAAAAGTGAATGCAAAAATGTTTCAATTTTAAACTGAAAAATATAATAAGATAGATTTAAAAATTTTAATTTATGATAATATTGATTTATCCTTAACTATTTTTACTTTTTTTTGCAAAAGTATTAGATTTTACATCCCGTAAAGTAAAGCATACTCTTTGAAATGTTAAAAAACAATTTTAATTATAAAATTTGAAAACATTGTAGTTTACTTCAATGAAAATTGAGTTTTGAGACTAGACTCTGCAACCATTTTTAAATTAGACATGAGAATTTAATTTTCTTAAAATTATCAACACCAAATCACTATATTTAGTTTACAACTTAATAAAAAATAATTCAATTACAGGAGAGCAAGCGTTGACCACACTTCCAGTAACAACTACCTCTTCAACCACAAGTACTGAGGCTTATCTATTATATGGACGGAATACAGGTTAATTTAGTTTAAACTAAATTTATTTTTATATGTTTTACTATAAGTTAGATTTTTCACTTAATCCGATTGTTTGAAAAATTCAAATAATGTTGAAAGTAAAAATTAACTTTAGTTTTACTATCATTTCTATCTAATTCTTATATAATTAAAGCAAAAATATGTATTTCACAAACTTATTCAGAATTATTAATGAATCAAAATAGACAATTACTGATGTTTCCAAATTGAATCTGATTGGGAATTTTTTCTATCTGTTTTTGCTGCTTAATTAGTATAAATACAGAATTCACAAGAGAATAATTGGTCGATTTTGAAGTTTAATAACTTTTAATTGGAATAACATTTACTCAATAATTTTTCCTGTTTTCTTATATATTTTTGATTCTCTTCTTGTCCAAGACTGTGAATGCCATAAAATGGCTCTAAATTTAATTGTCTCTACATTTCAACCATGTATTGCAAGAGGAATACTACCATACATTTATAGAAATAAAAGGGCTTAAGTTTCAATAACTTTTAATATTTAAAATGCCCTTTTACTAATATATATTTATAACTAGTGTTCCTCTTGCAAAACATGGTTGATTTGCCAGTTTATAAGTTAGGGTCAATTGAATTTAGTTTTAAGTGAGTCGATAAGAAATACCGTACATAAAATTTGGACTTTATTAGTACAAAAATGGTTCAAATAAAACCAATTTAACATGATATAACACGACTAAAAATATCAAGTTAAAACTGGCAATCACACTCTCGGATTGCTATCCAAGTTTACTCATTTTTGAAATTGTTTTTGGTTTGATTTTTTCCAAAGCGTGTCTTATCGATGGAATAGAGTATAGAGTGGGTGAACCCATTCCTAGCGACCAACACTGCAAACCATGCTTTTGTTCGACCGGTGGAATCAAAAAGTGTAGAAAAATTCAATGTTCGTCTGAAATGGAAGGATGTGTGCCTATTATTCCCGAAGGTATAGTATATTCCAAATTCATGTCTTGAAGTTTGAACTTTTTTAACTTTATGATTGTCTTTTGTCCTGAATGGCAACACTTCCTACCTTTGGTTCTAATTTGGATGAGAAGGCCATTGCTGTCCAGTGGAATATAAATGCAGTCAGTTTTGAAATATAACATTATAGATGCATTAAATTTTTTCACCGATTATATTCCCATTTCATTATTTTCTTCAGATTCAACACAAACAGTTACAGAAATTTCAAGAACGACTATCTCTCAAATTCTAAAACAAACTACTTTTCAAAATATTAACGAAAATACCACTTATGCAACGGATTTATTCCTCAATTCAGACGAGACAGAGATAACAACAGAAGCGATAAAAGATTCAGTCGTCAATTCAGAGCTATTTTCCACACAAATAAGTGAAAAGTTTTCTAATGCTGACAACTATTCAAATATTGAAACTACAACTTCATTAAACATATTCTCTCATCCAAATGATGACGAAAATAAAATCGATCTTAAAATTATAAGTAATGATTCAATAAATGATAAGTTGGGAAGAGAAGACACAATATATGAAAATGAAGATTCACTTTTGCCTTCAGAACAAATAGATTTGACTCAAAGATCTTCTGATACAAAACATGATTTATTTGAAACGACAACCAATATATTAGTTTCAGAAAATATAAAATATGACTCAAATCTTAAAACTGAATCTTATTTAGAAAAAGATACAACTAATACAAACACTGAATTTAATGCAAATAATAACTTAAGTAACGCTCAAATTGAATTAACTACAATTGATTCGGTCTTGGAATCAATTGATTCTTCGTCTTATAAATCATTGAATTCTAGTGAGTCTTCAATATTGGAAAACCAAATGAATGGGACGACATTGCCTTCAAATATTTCAGTTATAACTTTGAATGAGAATGAAAATAATAGCAGTAATGAATCAACAAATGCGACCACTTATGAGAAAGTAGAATATTTGTTACAGGGAATCATTCACGCCATTGATCAACATCTTCTTCACAGAAGAATACCCGCAGAGACAAGAATTCAAGACAACGATTCCACTGAAAATTTATTGAGCAAAAAAGTTAATGATCAGGAAATGTTGAAACCGGTTTCGAGTAGGCGTGAGGTTAACGCTGGAGTTTCGTCAACTCTATTGATTTCTGACGATCCCGACTCTCAACCCTATAAATCCAATTTTAATTCAGATTCAGAAAGTGTTGAAATAATAACAGCTAAAACAGCTTTTTATGATATGCATGAAAACTCAGGTGACTCTATATTAATCAGTTTAACTCCAAGCAGTTTGAAAGTTGGTTCTTCACCGATAACTAATACCAATCCATTTAATGTGAAACATACACAAACTTTAGCCCAAAATAACAGATCACCCATTTATGGAAAGCCTGCCTTAAATTCTTATTCAAATCATATGATGCCTTCAAATGATTGGCGAATCGTTAGTTCAAACTTTCCGCGAAGGCCACAATTTGAAGATGCATTCGCTCATTCGGAGTCATCGAAGTCAAGTGATTCACTTTATTATATAAATAGTAATAATAATAATAACGACAATATAAGAAGACATGACTCGGATGAGACTTTTGAAGAGATTGATAAAGAATTAGATAAGAGATCGCGATTGGAAGACTCGTCTAACGATCCAACGAGAATGAAAGTGATTCCATTTAAGATAAAAGATGGGTTCGCAGGTCTATCACAAAAGAGAAAAAACGGCTCTTTTATCATTCGATTGCCGACTCCGCCAAAGAACATATCACCCGATTCTAAAACTACACAACAAAGTAAGGAATCAAATACACTAATTATTTAATTAAATCAATTAAAAAACTTTCATTATTCTATCAAATATATTGATTCCTTGAACTTCAAATAGTTTATATGAATTTTTCATTTTAATTGCAATTAAACTGTATTATTGCAAATATCCTTTAGTCTCGTGTATGCATAATTCACAAGAATACTCAAACGGAGCTATGATTCCAAAGTCTGATCCGTGTAATCTTTGCCGATGTTTCTATGGAAGAGAGCTCTGTCAGGAACAGAAATGTCCGACGCCTCCAGAGAAGGATTGTGTACCAGAAAAACTTGCCGGTTATTGTTGCCCCCGTTATATATGTAGTGAGTATTATAATTAGACATTAAATATTAACAATTAATTAATTTTTAACATTAATAAAGGAGTCACTGAAGATTCAAAACTTAGTCAAAACACAAATATGACTTCTCCACAATTGAATGGATTGTCGTTTCAAACGACTGAAATATCGAGTGCTTCTCCAATCAGAAAAAGTCCTCAATTCCCGTCAACTGTTAAGACAATAATAAATATAACTAATAGTTCTTATGATAGCAATAAAAATGAGGAATCTATAGCTGATATTTTGCCTCAAAATATGAATCATTTCGATGACAAGTCAAGTAAAGAAGAAACCGAAAAGTATTATCAATCTATACCAGAATTTCCAGCAGTTCCGTCTCATGTTCACGAATTGCAGAATAGATACCCTCCTTTCCCACTCGATCCGACGCCAAAGACATATCATAGAAACCCAACACATAATACCAATAATAAAGTACAGTCAGGAAATAGAATTCATTTTCCAACTAATAATATGAATGAAAAAGAACAAAACGGTTCACAGCCTCCGCGCTCAGAATCTATATCTGCATTAATCCCTCCATTACCTCAATCTTCACAACCATTCATTTCAGGTCCAATCCAAGTCCCATATAATGGCGGCAATAAATTTCGTTTAAAGCCGTCGCTAAACGTAAACCAACAACAAGCGCAGCCACAGCCACAGTTACCGCAAAGACCGAACCTCCGACTGCCACCTTTTCTACTTCATAGTATGCCAAACACTCAACTATCTGTCAATAATAATTTACGGCAAAAGCAGAATGGAGTTCAAGTATCTGAAAGCTCTTCAACAAAACCTATCACTTCTGAAATATCTTCACATGATTTCTACTCCACAATGAATGTGAAAATTTCAAACTCAACTTCAAATAATTTGGCGAATAAGTCAAAAATTGCAACGAGTACTCGATCGACACCAAAGATAGCGAATCCACAATCAATTAAAAATATAAATTTGATGGTAATTATAGCAAAATATTTTAGTAAACCTTAAATTCTAAGCATTGTTTCGTAATAGTTCGACTCAGTTATGTCATCGACAACACCAAGAATAACAAAAGTTATGACCACAACTATGACTCCGTCAACAACTATGCCATCAACGATATCATCTATTCCTACTTCATCCTCATCAAAGACAACACTATCAGTTGGAAACGATAGTCAAAACAATAATAAAGTTGTGGATTCATGGGATTTGTTCAAAGTTTCGGGTATGAAAATCTGACTAAATATAGATTATTCATATACAGTATAATTAAAATATGCCCTACCCTTCATTTATAGGATGTAATATCTATGGAACAATGTATCAAATTGATCAACATATCAGTCAATTAAGCACTACATGCAAAAAGTGTATTTGTTCTCCACAAGGAGTCAAATGTAATAATATTTGTTGAATTAATGTGTTCTCATTGTTAAAATTGACAAAAGAAGTGAATAACACTTTATAATGGTTTGTAAGTTATGTTTCTGTAAATAATTGATGGTTGGATGGGAACCATCTCTAAAGAAGGGATGGAACAATTGGCGCTTTAATGGCTATATAGCTTAGTAAGAAAACTATTGATTGAATGTTGGATTAAATAAAATATGTACTGAATTACTTTGGAACCAATACAACACATGAAGAGATCTGAAATGTGAGTTATTGATGATTCAAATTGATTCAGTATATAAGATATACATATTTTAAGTCGATTCATATTATTTCAACTTTAATGTAAAATTACATAAACAATAGAAATTAGTGTCTATTTATAAACATACAGTCGAACCCTTTTATAACTCGCAGGTCGTTATAAGTGTCCACTTTTTAAAGAAATCTAAGGAATTGGTACATACGATATGGTTCGTTATAAACGGGTTCGACTGTATATTTGGACTCATTAACTATTTTTGAAATTAGTTGAATGTTTATGAATTGAATGCGATGTTAAAAAATTTCTTAAGGGTTAAAATAATTTGTAATTTTAGGAATAACTTATTGTTTATTTTAAAATTTATGTTTGAGACAAATAAAACATGATTAACGACAATGCAATGCAATATTTAATTGACGATAGCAAGCAATTCAAGGATAATAAAAGTAAAAATAATGTTTAACTACTTCTAAAACAGGCTTTACAAAAATCAATATTAATATTATGCCTGACTATGAAAATGATATTTTTCAATAAGAAATATGACATATATTTATTTACATCAAATTTGAGTGAATCTCAACTCAAATTTTAAATTTTTAAACTTGTTGTGTGTCGTCTTCAACAAAGTCCTGCGCCTCTTCCATAGATACCACTTCGATATGACTGATCTGAATATGAAAAGCATTATTTAGATAATAATTGAGTATTAATGAGAACAATGATGACAATTACCCTATTCCTAAACTTGACGCCATAAAACTTATCCGCTTTTTCTAATAATTCAGGTCTGAAAGTAGTTGTAATGAATTGCGCGTCTTTACAAAGTTCATGAATCATATCTATAATGATTTACGACCAAAATAATTCAGATATTGTGAGACTTTATAGCATTAGAAAAATACAACGAATACAATACCTGCGACGGCTTTTCTGTGTTGAGGATCTAAGGCCTGATCGATCTCATCGAACAGATAAAAGGGCGCCGGATCGCACTTCTGTATGGCAAATATGAAGGCGAGTGCAACCAATGATTTTTGGCCACCAGATAACTGCTGCATATCTTTCATTTCAGCTGCACTTCCAGAGAAGGAAACTCTAATACTAACGCCACTAAAGTTATCAAAAGTGGGCGGTCCTGAGTTGTTCTGAGAAAGTCCTTGAGATGCCATTTCATTGTTTGGCAAGTCTTCAGTCTTCATATCGAGATGTGCTCTTCCAGACGGGACCAGACGTTTAAACACTTCACCAAAGAATAGAGAAACCTGTCTAAAGGTTACCTGAATTGCCTCATACTTGCGTTGCTCTAATGCAGTCATTAAGTCAACGATAGACCGATGGCCAGCATCTAAATCTGATTTTCTTTGAAGTAACTTTTCTTTCTTTTCAGAGAAATCCAAGTACTGGTCGAGCGCTTTCTTATTCACGTGACTGTACTTTTGAAGCTCTTGATTGCATTGTTGCAACTTTTTGTAGAGTTGTTTCAAACCGAGATTTGCGTATTTGGTTTCCGCATCGCCGGGAAGTGTTCCCAATTCCCGAATTTTGCGCATACATTCTTCAGTTTTCTTACTTAAAACCGATTGTTTAGAAGTCATTTTCTCCAAATCTTTGGAATCTTCATTAATGCGCTCAATAGTGTCTCGTTCTTCGCTCTTCTTCTTCTCCAAATCCGTTTGGAGTTCTTTTTGCCTCCGAGACATGGATTCTATGCTTTCGTCCAAATTCTTGATTTGTTCGTTGACGTCATCGATGCGACCGCTGATCACTTTGAGCTCTTGTCTCTCACTCTCCAACTTTTGCTTTCGGTCTTCAACAGAGATCTCCTGCAGAGCGGCCTCTAATTCGTCTTTACGACGACATAAGTTATTATTGAGAAGATTTTCCAACTTATTCTTTTGCGCCTCCAAATGCATTCGACGACTAAATGCCTCCTTATTTTTTTGCGTAAGTTGTCTGATCTCATCATTGAGTCGATCCACTTCTTGTTGATCAGCGACTGACAGCTGTGTCAGTAAGTCTTGTTGTAATTCATTTCTTAGCGATTCTTCGAGTGATTCCATAGAATTCAAACTCGATTCGTGACTAACAAGACTTCTTTCTTTTGGTTGTCGCGACCTTTCAATAGTGGACAACTCGTCTTTCAATAACCGAATATCAGTTTTCATTTTATCGAAAGTATCCTTATTTTTGCTATTCTTGGTCTCCGCCCTTTGCATTTCGCCAACAATTTGATTGATCTGAGACTCCACTTCATTGAGCTTTTCGTGATGTCCGTCCAGTTGTTCCTTCTGTTGTTGTATTTCCGCCATTAGTGTTGAATGCGATTTATGTAACTCTAATCGAGATCGTCGCGAATCGAAATAGCCTCCAGTGAGTGACCCCTTGTGTGAGACCTGATCCCCGTCTAATGTAATACAATCCAAATGCGAACTTCTGGCTAAAGAAGTGGCCACTTCTAGAGAACGACATATCAGTGTTTTACCAAAAATAAATTTCATAACTATGTCATGTTTGTTGTCATAAGTCAATCGACTTATCATAGGAATGGCGTCCTATCAAAGAATTATAACATAATTATCTCATTAAACGGCTTAACATTAATTAATAAAATCTAAAGGTGAAAAATATACCTGAGTTTCGGGATATGCGATATCTTTGGAAAACAACCGATTAATAGGCATGAAAGTGACTTCTCCCGGAAGTTTCATTTTATTCATTTCTTGCAATATTCGAGTCCCGACTTTGTCGTTCTCAACGATGTGATGAAATAACTTATTGCCAGCGGTCATCTCGACGGCTGTGTAGAACTCTTTGCCACAATCAAAGTTCTCAATTAACATTCCGTAATAGTTTTTGGCCACGTGTTCGAAATTCCCACCTCTTTCTCGAAATATTTGAAGCACTCTTTTGACACTATCTCTGCCATTGAGTACAACTTTGCCAACCATTGATCTTAAGAGTTGATCTTTTTTGGACTTTTCTTCGATCAACATATTGTGGTTTTGTTGCATAGAGTTTTCCTGACGCCATAAATCGCTGTCAAGTATTAAATGAATCAAATGATTGACATTAGAAAATATCGGTTCAACATTTCGTATATGAAAAGTATCCCATATGCCAAATGCCTTAATGCCAAATAACTTACTTCCTTTCATTCTGTAGAGAATCCTTTTTCTTTTTCATATCATAAAAAGTCTTATTTTGATTATCAATACTCGATCTGTTGTTTTCCAATTCTTTAGTCAATTCCTAAAGAATATGAGAATTAAATTAAAATCAATAACATATTAAAGCAATGAATAACATATTAAAGCAATGAATAACTTGCATCTATTTTGGTCTCGAGCTCCTCCTTCCTTCGGGCGTCTTTCTTGAGGTCATCCCTGAGTCGGTCAATCTGTACGCGTTTGTCCTGAATATTCCTGCGAAGAGATTTCAACTCATTCTGAATCCAATTGTCGCGTTCGTGTTTGGACGTGAATTGACTGCCTCTGCCCTGTTTTGCATACAATTCAGACCTCTTCTGCTCTTTTAAGCTCAACTTTCGAGTGCAGTCCTCTTCGGTGCGTTTCATGTCTTCGTATTCGGGTTTGATTTGGTTGAGTTCCGCCTGTTTTTCGGTGATGCGTTCCTTAAGTGTTGTCAATTCTGTTTCAGCTCTCTTTTTAGAAGAGGCGTCGCCTTCGACCTCATCCTTCAGATCTTTAATATGCAACTCAAGTCTGGTCTTCTCTTTGAGGAAAGAGCTGTGTTCGTGTTGAAGCGCTTCCTTCTCATCCCTATAGGTCTGTAATTTGGTTCTCACTTCACGCAAGTCTCGACTCAATTCCTTGATCTTATCGGTGGAGACCTGAAGAGCTTCTCTCAACTTCTCAGTAACTAAACTACTGGTCTCTCGTCTGGTCTCTAACTCGCGCTGTCTTTTGCGCGCGTCTTCGAGTTCATTGTTATAAATGGTGTACTCGAGCGCGCGTCTCATTTTGTCCCACTTCTGGTACTCTTTGAGTTCTTCCTTCTCCCCTTCGAGCGTTTGAAGTCTTTCTTCGATATATTTCAACAAATCGATGATCTTTTCCAACTTGTTTTCGGTGTCTCTCAAGAGAACTCTGGACTCTTCCTTCCTTTCGTCATAAATTCGAGTTCCGGCCACTTCTCTCAAAATTTTCAGTCTTTGCGGGTCGGGTGCGGTCGCCATTTGATTGATTTTTCCCTGTTTTACAATATAGTAAGGATTACTCCTCGAGAAGCCCGCGCTTTCCAAGACATTCATCACATCAGAACGAGTGACGATTTTCTTATTCAAATAGTACTGGTCTTTCTTGAGTCCGATCTGACGCCGCAGAGTCACCAACGGCTCGTCGATCGGCAACCGGTTGTCGCTGTTGTCGAATATGATCTCGACGTACGCAATCATCGTCCTCTGTCCCGGCCCTTCGTGTAGTAGTTGTTGTCTTTGGTCGGGTCGAAGGTGTGAGAACTCGTCCGACAGCACGAACTGAATCGCGTAAAAGAAGTTACTCTTTCCCGAACCGTTCCGGCCGACGATTACGTTATGGCGAGCACTGAATGGCTCCACTACTGTCTGCTCTCGATATGAACGAAAACCATTTATTATTACCTTTAATTACAAATACAATACATTACAGTTGAGTTCATACAATGTTTTCAATACTTTTATATTTTAATTTAGAGTAAATTAATATCAATATTAATACCTGTTTTATATACATTTCTAATGTTTGAACACAATTATATGCTTTCAATTTTGTGATAATTATTAATATATCATATAATCACAGCTCCATTTTGACAGATATTAATATTTAAACAAATGTCAAATAAACTTCACAATC
>JAQGAN010000550.1:0-10345 GCA_034697745.1 Nothrus palustris
CCGATCTAATGGTTTACTTAGTTTGTAATTGTTGAACGATTGTTAACATATGAAATGAATCTTTTTATAATTAAAAAACAATGTATGCCTCGCTTTTTTAAATTCGATTATTTGATTACTTCCTATATTTCTATTTTTCCACTTTTATGGTATAAAGTTATGTAAAAATTATAACAAAGATCATTATTCATTATATAAATGGCATGACATCTTACAATCATTATAAACAGAGTATAGCAAATCAAAATTGAGTTTAACATTCTCTTTAATTAAAAAATTACTGCTCTGCTATATTTAAAAGCATTCATTTATAATGAGACTCAATTTATTGTCTCTAATTTACTACATTATATTTATTAACTTATAGAGTACAACAATATTTTTAACTAACAAGTCTCAGGTATACAGAGTTTGTACGACAAAGAGATGGGGTTCAATGCATAGCAATGGCGTAAATAAGTTAGATCTCCCATGAAAATAGTTGTTTGTGTGCTTCAGTGCAACCCTGTCTTAATACTAGTTCAATAACTCGGCCCAATATTTAATGACTTTAAAAAGATATTGCATTTTTATTTAAAAGCTGGTCTCGATTTACACTGAAATATCAAATAAAAGAGATATTTACAAATAAAATGAGTAAATCTGAGTTTGTTATCGTTTAGTTTGAAAAAATTTCCAAATCATAAAATGCAGAATTCAAATGACATCAAAACTAGTTGTTGCGCAACAAACAAATCATGTTATTTGACAACTGTTTTCATAAAAGTTACATTTTTTCTAAATAAATGCAATATTTAAAAAACTTAAGTAATTTGTTTGCTTTAAAAATTCAAAGTTATTTTAATGTTTATTTCAAACGTTCAGCAGTGCATAAGTGTATTGTAGTTTAGATGAGTGAAAAAATGAGAATAAAATCATCGTAACATCCCCTCAAGTTTCCCTCTGTTGCACATAATATGTCATATACTGATTGTCTTCATTTATATCTAACAGTACTGTAAAGCACAATAAGTTAATCCCTATAACTGGCAAATAGAGCAAAGCCAGAGAATTGAGGGTCACATTAAAGTACAAATAATAAATCTCGAGGTATAAACCGATGCCTGCACTACAGCAGTTGATTCTCTTCTTACAGCATAGAATAGTAATAAAAATAATGGAATGAGTTGTGTCCCAATGATGTTGAGGTTCAACGTTCACTCACATCTCATGCAAAGTGTTGCAGAACTGGTGTATTGCTCACTATTACGTGTTTTGTGTTATATGCAAACGGACAGGATTTGGATTTAGAGTAGAGACTAGCGTAGCATAAGTTTGATTTAGAGTCATGAGAGACTCCCATCATAATGGATGAGAGAGCACACAGAGCATTGACGAACATTCACTTATATCTATCAGAGGCTACACTTGCGTTGGATCAGAGGACAAAAGGGACGTCGTCTCATTCAAGGCTTTTTAGGGGTACACATGTTGCAGTTGCAGAGCTAGCACAGACTCAACTGGATTGTACTGTACTGTACTGTACTGTACTGTGCTGTACTACTGCAGCAATAGATGGATAGATTCACGCGACACAATTGCAAAGCAGATGCCATACCGTACTCTACATAAAGACAATAATTAAACAATAGGACTCAAGAGTGAGTCAAACAGAAATTGTATGACTAATAAAATAAGTTAGCGTTAAATATGGCAAAAATGACAATTAAAATTATTTAAAAAAATTTTGGGCTAATGTCACAACTGATAAATAGACAAAACTTATGAGTTTAACAAATTTTCGCTGAATATATGAATGCAAAAATTTGACGATAAGATCATTTAAGTTATATATTTTTGAAATAGGGATCTAAAGCATACGCGTGGCAGAGCTCTTACTCATGGAAATGCAGACTCGACTCATGTCGGAGGAGGAGTACAAAGAGGAGTTGAGAGGCGACTCCTAACTTCACCTCCAACAATGTGTCCGGGAGTTGGAATGGCGTGAAAACAGTCAGACCGGTTGGGACACAAGAATGAAGAGGTTCCGAAGTGGGGACAACAGGGGAGGCGACGCAAAGAACACAAAAATAGAGGGAAGAGCTTTGCATGCATTTAGTGTGTGGTAGCACTAACTTTGCAGAAAGCAAACCAACAAAATGCTTGAGTAGCTCTACTGCTAGCTTAAGAATCTTCTTTTTGCTTCTCTTAAAGGGATCCTCAATAACTCGTAAGTTCACGGGTTGGGCACAAACTAACAGAAACACTAATAGAAATACTACTACATGTTAGTGATCACCAAACATAAGGGACGCATTGGAGGCATTCTTACCAATACTACTAAAGCAGCTAAAGGTAAAAATGCAGATCAACGCTATTCACGACCTCCAAAACTACTTCAATAAATAGACTGAGGGGTAGAACCTAACTCTCAAAAGCATCCGAGTTTGTCTCATACAATATATGCATTTGTGATCGGAAGTTATGCTTTCCGGTGAAATATTACAATTGCAAACAAAATACATTTTACTTCGAAATTTATTTCTATTTGTATTGCTTGAAATTTTTTTCAAAATCGAAACAGGAATTTATTCAATAATTAAATACAAATCATAGAAAACTACTTCTCGATTCATAACAGAGTATGCTTTTAATTAGCGAATCACTACCAATAACTGATTTATATCTAAATCTGTTGAGCTTTTCATATTCATCACATCAATACAACGGAGAGATAGCGACAAAAGAAATACTAACTATAATATGTCTAATATGTGTTTCATTAATCAAGACTGTCATAACTGCAAACATTAATGACTAAATATATTTCAACTAAAACTTAACGATGTAGTGATAGAGAGATTTTCAAAGTAATCTAATTAGCAAAACACGTGTATGAATGGTGTGGTCGAAATCTAATTACAGCAATAAATATTATTGTTAATACCAAATATGCCATCTTTGACACTAACGTCAAGCTCAGTCTCACCGCAGAGGAGGTCAGGCACGGAATGTGTTTTCTCAGTTTCTCTCCTCTTTTCTACCCTTCACCCCCACCCCAACCCCTCATATATACCTTGGCCTCTTTACTAAGTCGTGCCCTCTTTAACAAACGCGATATGCGGTGTTTCATACTATACATTAAGCAGTGCTTTATGTTATACGAATACTAGAGTTAGTACTAAAGTTAGCACTAAAGTTAGTACTCATCTTAAGTTATGTTTTGTAGCAAAGAATTTGTTTTTAGAGTCAAAACAAAAATAAGTTTTTTTTCTCAAAACCAAAACTCAAAACTCAACTCAAAACTATTCAACATTTCTTACTATACAATGAATCAAATACTGGCGAAAACTTGTTTGTCTCTACTTTTTTGTGTTTCAATAGTCTCAATGGTATAATACAGTACTTTAGAAGTTTAAATGAGAACAACTTAATAAATGCTAATTAAGTTAATAATGTATATAATAATAAGCGTATTATCCAGTAGTATATCATAACTGAGTTTAAAATATCATATCATGATTTAGTATTCAACAGTATAGACAACTATCACACAATCATATACTGTCGACAAGTTTGTGACCAAAACAATAAATGAGTTTATACAACAGTATATACAGTATAAGAGAATACATAATATAATAATTATAGTAATTAACAATGATTGCAATGATCGCTTACCTGACCAATTGTCCAAACATTAGCTATAATAGTGTTTTCTTTAGAATAATAGTGAAGAATAGTTTGTTTTAGTTGAGTTGAAATGAGTTGAAATGAGTTGAAATGATCACACATTCAATGATGTATTTGTTATCCATAAAATGCATTAACTTTTAAGCAATTCTTATTAACTGAACAGTAGTTTAATCGTTAAATAGCTTATAACTGACGATAATTAAAACTATAACTTTAAGTTTGATAAACAATTTGCATAGCATTTGCGCACAACAGCTGTTCCATTGATGTCTATGGTGTCTGTTCTCCACCAAAAGCCATGCATTATAGCATTATATAAACTGTGGGCAAATATATTCATTCACTTTTGTATTTACTACTGCTTTACCACTGCTTCTCCACTCTGTGTCGTATATCTATTGAACGGTTGTCTCGCATGCGAAGCACTGGATTGCTGTGAAAGATTGCTAGCACTCGATCGCTATATGTAAGCGTTGAATACGCTGTAGTTGAATACGTTTTAGTCTTCATGCCGGTGCTTAGGCAACGCTCCACCTTTTCTATTATCAGTTGCGTTACACCAACTAATCAACATTCTTATTATTAATAACACTATTAGGTCTGCATTTATAACTAGCTTTTGAGCACATTTTTTCTAAACTCAAATTTTCTACTTTTTAAACAATTTATTTGAGACATTCATTGACATTAAGTGAGGAAAAGAGAAAACAAAGAGATGGGTTACGCCACTTGCGCCAAAAGTGAACCAACCAAGAGATCAAGCAGTATATCAACACCACCACGTAGGAGAATGTTATCCTAAACTTTTACAACAACTTTTATCTGGTTATTCGGCTGTTATCTTTGGCAAAAAGGAAGAAACACATCACACATCCTGTTAAAACCAATCGAAATGGTAATGCAATACTTATACAATTAATCATAACAATGTTCACATATTTCGATTGTGTTCACCCAATCATTTATTAAGTTACTGATAAAATCACTAACTTTGATACTTCAAATATTCAACGTTAATAAAGTTTTGTAATTGCTATTTGTTTTTCTAATTTGCTCTTTATTTTCATTTATTTGTCTAAATATAAAAAGACTATAATAGAAAACAGTTAATTATGATTAACGTTTTGAGATTCACGTAATCGAAGATTTAATGTTATCATTATATAAGCTAACAGTACTAATAAAATTGTTTCAGTCCTGCAAAATTGATTCCCATATTACGATACCTTTTTTATCGAACATAATAAGAGTATGGCTTCCATCTATCAATAGATTTGCTCAAATACAAAAAATTTATTGTCTATTATCATCAACCAAAAGCTGGCAAACCTTTTTGATGCCAACTTAATCAATAACATAGCTATATTGTAGAAATAAATGCAGGTATATTAGTATTAATAGTTACTTCAATATACTGTATTAATACTGTACAGTATATTACATATTGCATTTTGTTTGTCGGAAAGGATACAAACATCTAAACCTATTGAAAATGTTTGATTATTTTATATATATATTTAAAAATAATTACTAAACTCAAGAATAAGTAGAATGAATTTCCTGACTATAACATTCACTTTTATTTTCTCTTATCTAAGAAGTAAATCTTAAGCAGTAGTTTGTTTTGAGATGAAATCTAAATTTCATAAATTGATTCTAATCTCTTATGTTTAACAAAACACATAATGTAAGTAAAAATAAGTTTTAAAAGAAGAAAATAATTGCATTCAACCTGATTTCAGATGAATTTGAGTATGCTAATTCAGTAAATCAATTTATGCTTTCTATTCTTAAAATTGTGCACTTCTGTTACTCTATAATTAATTTATTTACGTTTAAGACAAGTGATGGTCATTATTAGTTTTCGCATTCATTTTTATTAAAATTGGTTTTTAATTTATTTTATATTATTGTAAATGACAATAGAATAAAATATACACTATATTCAGAATACAACTGTATATTACAGTAAGATTACAACGAATAACAGTTTTAATAATATAAATAAATAGAATTTTCTAAATTTTGATTTAAAATCTTTGCGAATCTTTTATTGATTGAATTAAATTGCGATAAAATGGAATTTAACTTAACTTGATAGTAAAGATTACTATAACTCAATTTAATTAAAAACCTGATGAACTCATTTTATTGCCAATTCTAGAAAGTATTAAGACTGAAGACTGACAAAGCTCTTCGTGAGCTTATTTCGATTGAAAATCCAAACAAGAATTGAGAACACAATCAAATTGGATTAAGATATATTAGGCTTAAATTTATCCCAAATTCAAGCCTAGAAGAAAGAATGTACCGGTAATTTCATTTTGAATAGAGGTAGCACTACTTTCAAGTTTATATTCTATAGAATATTGTATACTTAATTATGAGTTCATTCATTCAATATTTTGTATTTTATTCATAATTAACATATTTACTAATACTTATACTAATACAAAAGGACTAATACTTTAATTCAATAATTAATTAATAACTTAGAATTTAATGAATTGAACAAATATTACTTTTCATGAAATTAAAAGAAAAGGATTTTTAAAAATAAAATCCTTATATTTTTGAAGAATACACTTATATAATAGAGTAATCTTATAGAATACGCTCTTTGAATGCTGTGAAAGTGAAGAGGAACTTACCTTTGCTTATGCACTGCATAATTAACAGTATTATTAACTATAATTAAATAAAATGAATAATAAAATACCTAAATTTTTCGATGGTTTCTAGATTGGCACTCGTGAGCGTCAACTGGCTTTGCGTGACATGATTGTGATGCGCCGGCATATTCTTCAATATTCTTCAATATTCTTCAATATTCTTCAAACAGATTTAGATAACAATACTCTAAATGCAAATCGTTTCAACCGATGTAATAAACAAAATAAGTTTTCGAGTATATAAACTGTGCGAACACTTGCAATAAAACTGTTGTAAAATTGACAGACTATTGAAATCAATATATTTGTGATTAATATGAACACATTGATAAGTGGCTATAGGATGTTATTCTTCTTATTATTATTGTGATACTTGTCTTACTTTAGTTTGTGAGCGCCACTTGTGAGTGAAAGCTATTGAAACGACTTGCTCTGCGGGCATCGGCGTTCATGTCCTCAATTTTTATTTGGTTTTTGCAAAAAGCAGTGTAAAAGTTTGTAAATTTACTTTACACTAAAAGCTACCATTGGCTGGCGCTCACTCACAACAACCTGTTAGGTAACATCTGGCATATTGTACTTAAAACTGCTTAAAACTTGTTAGGGATTAAAGATAACTTGAGAAAGAGAAAGATTTCATGCTTGCGATGCTTCGTTAGTCCTAATGTCTCTTATTTCTAAAGAAACCAATAATAATTATTACCACTTTCTTTCAATACTTTTTGCGTAAGACTTTTACTTTTTTTTGTATTCATTAAATATATTGTATAAAAAATATATTAAAAAATAAAAGTAATAATTTTTTAAAAATCAATACTTAATATTTGAAAAGTAAATGTCAAGCGATTTATCGATTAAAAGAAAAATAATTAAATTTATCACGCATTGCATTGCATTGCATTGTATTTGATTAATATTTTCTTTATGATCAAGTCTTAAAATACATACAGAAGCCGTTCGAAGATTAACCTCAATTATTATTTTTTGCTTAATATTAAGAGATCCAAACGCGAGTACAAATAACTTTATAGGTCATTGCACTTATGTTTGCACTTTTATATTTCATATCTTTAAAAATTTGGCAAAAATTAATAAGAAAAACATTTTCTAAATATAAGGTTAGTATATGAATAATATTATAAACAAGAACTTTAATTTTTTAAATTATTAATTATAAAAAGAGTATTTCCATTTCATTATATGCATTATTTGAATTGAAAGTAAATTTGATGCGAATTTAATTGACTTAACTTCCATTGAAAGTGTCACTCACTTTTGGAAATGAAGATTAAAAATAAAAAATCTGTAAAATAAATGTTTATTCACTATTATATTGAAGTTAAAGCATATATTTGACTGTATTTATAATAACTTTTTGAAACGATTTGTAATGCATATAATTTTACATTACCCCATATTTAAATTATTCGATAAAAGTGAATTTGGGTGAAAGGTTTTAACTTTTAATTAAAATAATAGATATAATATGAATTATTACTAGAAATGAGCCAAATATTTAATTAGCCATCGATCCGAAACAACTACGAAACCCAAATACAATGTTAAATAATATCTATAGATAATGTTTCAACAAAAAAAAATTACAGATATATCAAATTGTTTTGTCACAACTAATTAAGTTAACAAAATGAACTATTTAAAATGTTCAAATTACATTTTATTATAAACGGCATTTGTTTACAAAAATATTTTTTAAATATTCCCATTAGAAAATAGTATTGGAATCTCTATTTAGTATATTTGGAGCTTTAGATTTGGTTATTTGACATTTCAACAGAACATCATTTATCTCAGTTTTTAATTTTTAATTTATTAAAATTAGTTGATTTTAGTTCAAAATATTTTATAAAACCTCAAGAATACACAGTATTTAATAATTTAAAAAATTTTTTAGTTATAAAATTAAATGAAATCCAAATTAATTTTTAATGCATGCTTAATATAATTATAACTCTTAGAGCTCAATCGATTGGCAACTTATCCTTGAAAATAAGCGGTAAAAGTTTTATTTATTATTTAAAACTTATTTAATGAGTTTTTACAGGAAATGCTGTGATTTATTTTTTAAAGTAAATTCTTAAAGTGCAGTCCATTGCATTATTCTAATAATCCAAATAAGTGGAATCAGACTTACTCTCAGCTTAAATTTCAAAGGATGGGCTCAAGAATATGAATAAACTGAAAATCTTTGGTGGAGGGTCTCAGTGGACATATTTGGTGTATATTTCTATTATATGTTGAAAAATTTTAGGAAATATAACAAACGGCAGAAATATTTTTAGTAATATAGGGTAAAAAAGACTTTTTATGCTTTTTATTGATACTATTTGATAGAATTTCTAATAAATATCGGACTAACATTACCGTTAATATTATAGTAAATTTACTTCAAAGTATATAATATTTTCAATTCTTATTAATTTCTTAAAGATTTAATTCCAAAAATAAAACAATTTGAGTTTTCAATTCTTATTCTATAGAAGAAAATATAGTTTTGATTGGAATGAGGCTTTCAAATGTACAAATCCATGTTTTCTTGTTTTTTGTGAATGGCATTTATTGTTGAAATGTTATTACAATAACCCAATAGGAGTGCAATGTGATGTTCAATCAATCTTATTATGTTTCAAATTCATCTTTAGTTATTATTAATAAAGTTTTTAAAAAACTTATTCATTATCTCAATTGAAATATTTACAGGAAAAATATATTTAATGATATTAAATCAAACTAGTGCTGCACATAAGGCCTCTCGAGCTTTATGTTAAAAAAATAGCTTCTCTGCGGAGGTTTGAGCTCAAAATATGATTCTCAAACATTTTTAAAGAAAGTTTTTAAAATATAATATTTAAATGTTTTTAGTTATAAAGAAAATGAAATTGGTTTTAGTTTTTCAGCTCTAAAGGTTAAGATAAATTTAAAATTAGACAAGTAAACTATTATTAGTATGCTTCACAAATCAACAATATATCGTTATATCCTACGTATATACAATACAATAAAGTCTCATATGCGAATCAAGTATTCCAGCAATTTTTATTACAGCCGAACCCGTTTATAACGAACTCGGATATAACGAATATCGGCTTATAACGAACCACATCGTATGTAAAATTCCTTAGATTTCTTTAAAAAGTGGATACTTATAACGAATCCCGGTTATAACGAGCTATTTCTGCTGCACCCACCTGTTCGTTATAAACGGTTTCGACTGTATATAAAATCCTTATATTATTTTAATACTGTATATCAGAGAATAGTTATTTTCCCAATAAATAGTCAAAAAATAAATTAGAAATAAACTAAAGAATTAATTTTTCAAAAAACATTCAAAGAATTAAGTAAAATAAAAGAAAATAAATACAGGTAAACATTATTTAGTGAAATCAATAATCAAACATTTAAATAGAGCAGAAAATATTTTAAAAACTATCAGCAATCTATAAGCCTTATGACCAGGCTGGACAAGTGGAAGGTATAGCCAAAATACCCCTTCCTAATCGCAAATACCCTCACCAGGGTTTCAAGGTAAAAATTTGTAACAAATAAAATTAGAAGGGTCTCCCTTCTAAAGGTTGTAGATTTTCCAAAAAAAATCCGAAAAGTATACCTCCCTTCTGAGGTTTGAAACTAAATTTTGCCATTTTACCTCCCCCTGAACCCCTCCATATTTCGCTTGACCTTGCTCAGTCCTGCTCAATACTGAAACAATATTTTGCAATTTATTTTACAATTGTTCCTATATGTAAATAATATTGTTACTCATTTGTACAATGCTGGCACCCCAGTGTTTGTTGTCATTGTTTACTGATTGAATATGCGATAGCGAATGATCATAATATCCCTGATTAAAACCTATCTTATAAATTAAATAAAAAGAATACATGTATAATAACTTCAATATAAATATTTATACCAATAGATGTATAAAAAGCAACTAATAAAGTTATTTAAGCAATTCTTAAGAACTGAAATAG
>JAQGAN010000551.1:0-10343 GCA_034697745.1 Nothrus palustris
TTCAACTTTAAAGCTTTTTAATGCGATCATATATAGTTATCATATATTTTATTGAAGATTATAATTGTACTCATAAGTCTATAGTTGAGTTAAAAATGCGATTTAACTTTAAGATTTATAGTAAAGTGACATTTGGCATACCCTAACATTGCGCAACTGTTCCATTTCGTAATTCAGCAATTCTTTGGCATTCGGTAACAAACATTTTGTTTGCGACGCGTAATTCAATAAACGACAAAATAATTGGAAAAATTCTTGAGAGCGTTGATAATGCTTTTCTTTGGGAACCGTTGAACCCAAATGATTGTGCAATAATTGGATGAATCGAACTAAAAAGTCTTGTTCTATCGCACATTTAGTTGCTATTAAAGCAAATTGTTCGCAAGTGGTCGACCGGATTGATCTGTATATACATTATAGGAGTAGAATATGCATTACTATTAGACAATAATTAAGTGATTGAAACCTACTTTTCATTACAAATGAGAAGCAGATCAATGACGAAGTTCTGCCACGTCTGCTCTTTCATTAAGATAACTAATACTTCAGGCGATAACATAAACATCACAGTTAACACTTCAATAGCTTCTTTACAAACTTGATAGACTTCGATAGGAGTTTCAACATTAGACTCAGTAATCATGTCATGCAATCGTTCAGTGGATGCCTGAAGCGATGTTTCCCTTCCAGTGGCCGCAGACCAGGACAGGAGCATAACTGAGGTAATGGTTGCCTTATCGGGTCTATAGTTTATTATGTTATTATAGATTTGATTATTATCACAAACGAGAAGGTTTTGAGCAATACGTGCCGCTACCCTTCGTGTCATACATTCTGATGAAACATTTGGTATACTTTGAATCGCGTCCTGTAAGTTAATTATCATATTTGGAGAATTCGATGATATCGTCGATAGCATACAATGTGCTATTGTTGTTAGAGTCAATTTACTTATCTTTAGGACTATTAAATACGCACAACTATAACAATAAATATATAAATAGATAAATTTTAAGATTAAACAACATTTCATTATTATGATTATTAATTCGAACTTACATTTTACTAAAATCGTCGGCATTAGAAAGAAAATTATTTTTAGTGATCAATTCAAGAATTTTGAGACCACAGCCACTCTTCATAAAGTTGACCTGAAATTCTTGAGCTTCTTCTGAAGTTGGATTACAAGCGGGTATCAAAAGTGAATAAATAATTCCCATACTATACACAATACGAGTAGGAGATGTACCAAAAAATTCAGAATCAAATTTAAGTCCCTGTTCTTCATATGTAATGCCGGGCGGACACAAACACATGTTTTTAATAGTTTGAATCATTTGAGAGTCCGCTGGCATTATTTTGAGCAAAGCTAAAGCACTTTCGCGCAAAGAGGCGTTATTTAATGACATCCCTATATCTGCCAATTGAAAAAGAAATTGAGCGTATTGTGGCTGAGTTGACATTATCTGTAATTATAACAATAGGTTAATAGTTATCAATCAATTCAAATAATGCAATAGCTATACCACTCCAGGTAGACATGATTCTGCTTCTGGATTGGACCCAATGAATGGATGCTGTGGTGAACCCGTAGAACTGTCTGAAGAGGAATCAGGCGAACACGCCATATTGGAATTCACTTGATATAGTTTGCCCGTTAATAACTGTTAAGAACAATTTATTCATATAAATATAGTGTATCTGTAGTGTCTATAGTCTATAGTGTAAACAGTTGTTCATAATATAAAAGCATTTAATCCAATCAAATGACTAACCATTTTATCTTTGAAAGGCAATTGCGAAACGAGCTTTTTATCAATCGGATCTAAGAGATCCCCATTTATATACAAATCCACTTTCATGTTTGCATTGTTTACTTTAATCCTGAGATTTGATAGAAATGAAATTTTAAATAATAAGTTTACATAACTGTAAGATATAATACAGTAATAATGAAAGATATAATACTTTGATAAAATTTGTTGTCGTATAGAATGTAAAGTGTCATTGGTATGAGTCCAGATCTCGATGTCGTCGAGATGTCTGCCGTGATTAGGAAAGCGAATGGTGAGCATTAAATGCTTTCCTCTGAAAGATCGAGACATCGGCAGAATATTGCGCTCTTCGCCGAAATCATTATCGCATTGATTCACATATTCATAAAGGGCTTCTAAAACACGAGTCATTTTAATCATTTCCTGTCGAACGCGTGTTTCAGAAGTGGAATCTTTTTCTAAAATTGAAATCGTGTCATAACTGGCTCGAAGTCTATCAAAACAAGTTGTTATAAAATCCTCGTGTAATTCAATTTGAGAAGAGAGTAGTTTAGGTCCGAGATTAGTATAGGTCTCCTTCAGTAATTCAATGGCTTTATGCGCCACATCTTCACTACAACACAATATAACTCTCCATAAGTAGTCAATACCTATCAGTTCATTGTCTTCCATTTGATAACAACGTCTTTTTGCAATAAGCTTTCCTTCTTTAACATTGACTGCTTTGAAAAAGCGATCAAAACATTCAATACCACTTTCATTAACTAAAGAAGGATCTAATTGTAAAATATTGTGTTCAAAAAAGTTTTTGTTAATATCTGGATCTAAATCTGGTTCATCACTCATTAATTGCGAAAACCACCGAAAACATGCTTCTCGGTCTTCATTATAAACTGCATTCTCTGCCAAACACTTCCAGATTTGTTTCGCTTGAGGCGAACAAAGCCATAGCTGACCGTCTTTTAGAAGAAAGCGCAGGAAATTGAGCCTTTCCTGAACTTCTTGAACGTGACAAAACCGACTTCCAGTATATACTTCATTAGGGTCTATGTGTTTATTGTCTTTATAGAGAGTTCGCGCTCTATTCATATAACTCGACAGGTTTTCTGACACTAGTATTACGAGTGAGTGTTGGTTTTGGAGACGAGAAATGATTTCATGTCTATAGACTAAGTGCGTAACTCTTTGATGATGAGTTACTGAAGTGGTCGGTGGAATGGTTGGACCCGAGACTACAAAATTAGGCGGCGCTTCGTTATAGAGCGAACAGATCTCACGAATTTGCTTCAAAGCTGGCAAAACCCAATAACCACCATTTGGTTTGTTGAGCTCTTCCACACACTTGTCGAGCCATTCGGTCTTTTGTGCGTCGCGGTCTTGAGAACAGCTATAATCTAAGATCTTGACGTGTGCAGCCAATGCCTGATCCATGATATCGTTGGGCACGTCGTCACTGTGCGCCAAATTCCATAACAGATTGAGCACTTTGTGAGCCATCAGCCCGTCTTTGTCGTCTTCAGCTAAACGCCTAATCAATTCGAGCAGTTTTTCGCGCTGTTTTTTAGTGGCTTTGGTCCAACTCGACTGAAAACAGTCGAACAAGTGATCCAACTGTTCGGGTGCGAAATCCCAGGCGAGCTTTGCTAACAAGTCGTGCACGTTCTTAACAATGGCTTCATGTTTGCCACTTTGTGCCGACCAAATGTCGTCTAAATCTTCTAAAGTTAAGGCCTTTTCTTTGATAACAAAACGAATAATTTTCTCTAACTTTTCAACATATTGTGGCTGATGAAGGCTATCACGTAATACAATTTGTAATACTTTATTATCCTTAAGCCATTCGCCCATTCGCTCAGCCGTAAGCCATTCCTCTTCGTCAACACCAGTAATACCGCCACCGCTTTGATGGCGGTGTGAATAATAAGAAACACTAGTAATAACTTTGTTAACCTCATTGAGTGCATTCATTTTGCCGTTAAATGACGAAATTTGCAATAATCTCAAAATAGTTTTAAGTCTAAATATTTCTAAACTCTTAATCATCTCTTCCTGATTAGGTATGCGTGAAGTCAAGCACTTTAATGCTTTGACAATTCCTGATAGCGCATCATTTTTGGTTTCATTTTTAGCTTCTTTTTTAAGTTCTTCATCCGTGAGATTTTCCAAAAAATTAGGCACCGATTGAATTATAGATAAAAAATATTTCTCCACTGTTTGTGGCGTTAATAACTCATAACAAAATCCAAATGGCTTTAAAAGAGCGGCGATTAGAGGAACTGTTAGTGTCGGACCATTTTCAAAACGTTCTAATAATATTCTAAAACCACCTAATTTTCCAAATTTATTAATCAGGTCTACGAGCCATCCGCGCGGCGTTCGCGGGTCTGGAGATTTGGCATATATTTCTTCATCTGGCGATCGGTTTGAAGGGACTGTTTCTGTACGAGTGCTCGTAAATGAATGAAATCTATCAATAATAACATACAACTCATATTAATATCTTTTATATATTCAACTCATGTAACATCATATGTCATAATCTTATTTCAATAATATATTGAAACGAAAGACAAATAACTCACTTATTAGTAGGGCTTAAGACCATTGCGAGAAGATCTAAGAGTGGGAACCAGTCTTGACTTAATTTAAGTACAATTAATTCAATAAGTCGTTCACAGTTATGCATTATACACCTCTATAAACATAAATCATTATTGCATTAGTTATATTGCATTAGTTATAATATAAACAAATCATTAATTATATAAGAGTCAAAAAAGTCAAATAAACGTTGTGTACATGTATTTCAAACTTCCATCCATTGACGGCTTCATCGGTTAGTATTTTAGTGAAGGAAACGGTGAGTCCGTCTCTGATGAAGCGCTGACAGGACTCACTCCTCACGTCGTAGCCCTGTTTGCATAATTTGATGGTCGCCTCTAAGAGCACCTCCAGTTCACCCTTTGGGAGGACAGGTATGACCCAACGCGGCTTATTTATCATGTCATCCAATTTGTTGAGCTCATGAATGGGAAAGTCTGGCTCTTCGTCTTCAGCCAACTCTTCTTTGGTCTCGACTTCAATGCAATCACCGCTCACTTCAAGTAAATCCTCAGTTGTATTAATAGATTCATTACTTTTGTGTTGACTCTGACTAGTGGTGGAAATGTGCGAAACTTCTTCACTATTATCACTATTATTAACATTACTATTACTACTACTACTCGTTGACGACATCTTAAACGCCACTCTGTTTTGAGTCAAAGAATTGATTGCTGAATGAGAAGGACTGCAAGTCTCTAATGGCGTACTAATGGCTGATGGCGTCGATGTCGCAGACAGTGATGCCAGTGATTGAAGTGATGGCTGACTGTTGGCTGACTCGGTCTCTGATTGTTGTTGTGGTGCTTGTGATGGTTGTTGTGATGGTTGCTGTGATGGTTGTTGTGGTTGTTGTTGTTGTGGTTGACCACCACTTCGCATAACAACTGTCATCCTTTCAATTATTAATACATTAAAGCCATTAATATTTCATTTTATTGATAAATATATTTTCAAATTTTGAAATAATAATAATTTGAATCAATATTTTTAAGTTTGAATCAAAAGCCAATACGATATGAATGAAATTGAAATAAAATAATCAAATAGTTATTTACCTCACAATAAAATATTAATATTGATATTATTTTTTCTAAATCGCAATTCAATTCATTTCTTATGTTATTTTATTTTTATTCACAAAAATCGAAAAATAAACACAATTTTCAATGACTCTTATATTGAATTATTTGATAAAATTATTTTTTTATATAATTATTAAAAATGTTAAATAAATAATGAATTAATATAATAATAATTTTATTTTAAATTAAAGTGTATGGCATTGACACTGAAAAAAATGCCGAAAACATTCACTTCAATATCAGTCTATTATAAAACAATATTCATATTATAGAAGAGCTCTATTGCTATTGCAATACCAGATTCAATGTTTTTATTTATTTAATATTGTACTACATTTTATGCTTCTGTGTCAAACAGACTGAGGCTCACACTTGCATTCTATATATGGCTCATTCATACACACTATACGCCAGATGGTGGGAAGGGGTCTGTGAGAAGGGGTCTGTGCGAAACGGAGCTAACACTGTATGGCATCAGACAGACTACAGGCAGACTTCATTTACTATTTAACTAAATTATCAAAGTAAATGCAAAAAAGCTTATTCCAAAACTTGCTAGCTTAAATTAGCCTATATGCCTAATAGGCATTGCTTATGAAAAAAGTTCGTCGAATTATCTGGTAGTTAAAGTTGGCTGCGCTTATTAACTGCCAATTCAATTAATAATTGAACTATCAAGTGAGAGATATGAACTGATCTCAGACAAAACTTGAAATAAATGTATTTTTCAGTATATTCCACAAGATTGGACCAAAGAGTATCATTTAAAACAAATAAGTATACAAATATAGTCCATATAGTTCTGGTGCGTGGATTCCATTCCCTGAACTATTATGTATCCGCCGAATGAATGCAAATGCTAGAGCTCTACACAAAATAATATAATCAACGAAGATACAATAGACATATGCAATCATGAGTCAAATATTAATTTACAGACCTCTAATCGAAGAAAGTTTTTGCATTCATTCGGCGGATATATAATAATCATTTTTACCTTTATATAATTTGACAGTACAGTACGCAATACAGTACGGAATACCTGCTTATTATAATATGTCAAAATCGAAAGGAATAAAAAATAAAATTATGATAGACTATTAAAATATGAATAATGGCTTGTTTGACAATGAAATAGTTAGTTTTAGAAAATATTAAAATCGTTATACAGTACCTGTATATTTGCATTGTTTAATTTAAAACTATAATTATAATTACTTTATTTAAATTATTATTTGTCCGATGGTATAGATATGATTAAATTGCACTAATAAATACTAGTACATAATTAATAAATGGACATTCTATTGAACTACATTCTCACTAATTTTCGTTAAACCAAATACCGGTAGTCTATCAATAAAATTACACAAAAGCTAATACAAAAGCTAGAGTTATATATAAGGATAGAGACTAGCCAAAAGTTGCCAATTTTTAACGCTTGTGTCGCTATATAGCAATACCTTATGCGTCGCGAGCGATGCGACACAAGCGTTAAAAATTGGCAACTTTTGACTAGTCTCTATCCTTATGAAACGAGGACAATAATTGTTGGGTCATTCGAATTAACATTTAGTGTTCACTTTAAGTTATAATACAGTATCTGTTAAGTAATAGTATGAAAGTCGTAACGCATAGACAGTATTCGACTATTCATGTAATAGTTAAAAGAGTTAATTAGTTTAATCAGAGTTTAATAATATTACTGAAGCAATATATAAAGATAATCATTTAGAAAATCATTCAATGGGGAGATAGATCTACATTTATTTGTCACACATTTTAATGATGATTCTTAAGTTTATAGTAATAAGCTTTTTGAAGGGTCTCTCTATCGGATAAAAATATTTCCTCAGTATTTTCAAACTATGTTATTGTTAGTATATATTCCTCTATTTTGTAATTTAATAGATTATTAATTAAATTATAGACATTTTGTTGCTCTAAAATAGTATTTATTAACTTAATATTTAATTCTCTGAATAGTATTTTCAACATTAACTTAAGTTTTATGAAAGAATTTTTTTTATTACGTTTGAGAATAGAATTGTTCGCGGCTTTTAATAAGTTTGTAAACGGGTTTACATTCTTTTTTTATAAACTTAGAATTATTATATCAAAAAACAGTTATCATATCTTCAAAAGTCTGATAGAATAAGAATTGCTTCATTTGATTATTTTAAATAATATAATATATATAAACAGGTTTAACATTAATGTCGTCTCAGATAAGATTTAATTATCGGACGATAAATAAGGCTTAAGATAGGAATGCATTTCGTCAATGTTTTTGAGACTAAACAAGAATTAATAATTAAATAAAATCAACAAAAATCTAAACCAACTCTATTCTGAAGCATTTGAATGAATTAATTGATAAATGATATGAAATATTGATAAATGAATGCTATAATTAAGTGATATTATAATTGCGTGCAAACGGTCACAAACCGTGACAAACCATCACAAACCGTCACAAACGCTGAGACCTCTATAGCGATAAACATAAACTTTTTGATGAAATGAATGAATGCCTGATTGGGCGCTATTTTGAAGAAATAAATTGAAAACATTTGAAAAGTAAATTTTAATGAATTTTAAAAAGTGAACATTAACTTAATTAATATTATTGATGAGTTTGCGTTAGAATATATTTATTAAATTATTAATTAATAATAAATAAAAGAATGTGTGATTGGAGTCAACATTGGATTGATTGATATTATGCGTGATTTGTATAAAACATTGCAAAAAGTGATCACAAATTGGAAACAAATACCAAATGCGTTATTGAACAGTCATTCGTCCCGAAAGTGGTCCACAAATGCGATCTCTTGTGAGCACAAAATGGTGAAAGTCCTGAACGTCGCCGAGAAGAACGACGTGTCGAAGAATGTGTCCAACATTTTAGGCAAAGGAAGTGTTCGCATGAGAGAAGGCTTTTCGAAATATAATAAAGTTTATGAATTTAATGTTCAAATCCCGAGTTTAGGCGACTGTCAAATGAGTTTCACATCAGTTTCGGGCCATCTCTTCAATTACGACTTCGACTCGAATCACAAGAATTGGAACTCCTGTGACCCGAAAGTGCTATTTTCTGCGCCCATTTCTCAGTCATGTAATGACTCGAATCACAAAATAAAGTCTACTCTCGAGAGAGAGTCCCGAAGATGTCAAGTGTTGATCATTTGGACAGATTGTGATCGCGAGGGAGAGAACATAGGCTTTGAAGTGATCAAAGTTTGTAAAAGCGTTAATCGCAATCTTCGTATACTTCGCGCCCACTTTTCAGAGATTACAATACAAGCGATTAATAGGGCCGTCAATAACCTAACAGATCCGGATCGCAAAATATCAGATGCGGTCGATATTCGACAACAGTTGGATCTGAGAATTGGCGCCGCTTTCACTCGATTTCTGACTTTAGAGTTAATGCACTTAAAGCCAGAACTGCGAACCACTAACAAAGTGATCAGTTATGGCAGTTGTCAGTTCCCGACTCTCGGCTTTATAGTCGAGCGTTGGAAACAAAGAGAAAACTTTGTGCCACAAAAGTTCTGGTCGATTGACGTCAACTATAAGAAAGACAACACTTGTGCTAATTTCAATTGGAAGAGAATCAGACTCTTTGACGAACAGTCGTGTTTAGCCATTTTGTGTCAAGTCATGGAAAAACCGGAAGCTTTGGTGACAAGCATTCGAAATAAGCGCAAAACCAAATGGAGACCACAACCTATGGATACCGTCACTTTTGAGCGATCCGTTTCTTCCAAATTGAAGATTAATGCCAAACGAGCGATGGGTATCGCAGAAAAGTTATACACTTCTGGTTTTATTAGTTATCCTCGAACTGAAACCAATCAATTTCCACCTGATCTTAATCTAAGAAACTATTGTCAATTACAGACTCAAAGCCCACAATGGGGTCGATTTGCACAACGAATATTAGATAACGGCCCAAATCCAAGACAAGGCAACAAAACAGACAAAGCACATCCACCCATACATCCAACTAAATATGCGCCGAATCTTAATGGAGACGAAAAGCGAATTTATGAGCTAATTGTGCGTCACTTTCTCGCCTGTCTCGACAAGGATGCCATCGGTTTTGAGACTTGTATTGAAATTTGTATTAATGAAGAATTCTTTAGTCTCAATGGATTGCGAGTTGAAGAAAAAAATTATTTAGAAATTTATATTTACGACAAATGGACTGACAAAGAGATCCCACGATTCGAACTAAACGAAAAGTTCAGTCCGGACTCGATTATGATGACTGAAGGGCTGACCACTGCTCCAGAATTGTTAACTGAAGCGCAATTGATTGCTCTCATGGAAAAGCACGGCATTGGAACCGATGCCACACATGCAGAACATATCGAAAAAATCAAAGAACGAAAATATATTATTGAAACGTCTGATAGAAAACTGAAACCAGAAGGTCTTGGAATAGGTTTAGTGGATGGATATGACGAAATCGGTTATGAAATGTCTAAACCACACCTGAGGGCTGCTCTCGAACAAGACCTTAAAGCCATTTGTTTGGGACACAAAATGCCCGCCAATGTTCTCCAGAATCAGATCCAACAATACGAACGTGTATTTGTTGAGTCTGTGAGAAACAAATACCGATTGTTTAATACGATTGTTAACAAATTATGATTACTATAATAATTAAGTTTTATTTTGTTTTTTATTTTTGTAAATATCTTTTCGACATATTATGACTCGAAATAATTGCATAAAATTTAAATTTTGTTCTTTAATTCAATTCGGATTTAAGATTTGATTTACTGGTTTTCAAAATAGATTTATTTAAAGTTTCTTTAATTTATTGTTCATTAATTGTATAGAATTTAATTATCTTTAATATCAAGTTTCA
>JAQGAN010000552.1:0-10343 GCA_034697745.1 Nothrus palustris
AACACTGCAATTGTCATAAATAACAACTGTATTGGGGGCCAAATTAGGCATTAATTGTTTTTCGATGTATTCTTCAAATATTTGTGAATTAATTAATGTTTTATATATAATTAGTTCTCCATTTGGTGCACTTAATTAATAATTGAATTTTATTTGTATTAATTATTTCATCTGTAATTATTTTTTGAATGAAAGTGTATTTTTAATTCATTTGTTTCATTAGTTTATAAAAAGTATCTATTTTGCAGTATTTAAAAGATGTCACACTCGAGACAGACTTCATGTGTTGGTAGACGTCGTATACGAATACACAATAATTTTTTTATTTGAATCAATTGTATTATGTATTAATTGAAGGTCATTATCACAAAACTGTATTTAATTCGATTTGATTTTATCTTTTTAGGGGAAAGACATCCAAATTCTTTAGCTCTTCTACAAAAACTTCTTTCAGAGATTTCAAGTTTCACAAATGTCAGAAATGGTGTCTTTTAATAGCATCGGTGGTTCAATAGATTTAAGTTAATTATATTGCTTTAGAACAAATTTTTTAGTCCGTACGTCGATATTGGTTATTGAACTTCTATTTCCACTTTCAGAAAATTAACTCATTTTTAATTATAAATCACTATTTAATCACAGAATCAGTTTTAATTTTGTTAACAAAAATAACGTTTAATTTGAGATAAAAATATATTTACATTACTTTATGAACACATGTTTTGACTAATGTGTTGGCGGAAATGTTTGTGACGTTTGTTTGTGTGTATGCGTACAACAACTGCCAGCTCTCAGTCAAACGGTAATAATATAACGTCATTACAAATATTCGATTGTAATTTATCATTTTAAAGCTTAATAATAGGCCGATCATATTCTATTAATTTATTGTCAAATTAATCACTTGTTTATAAAATAGACACAAATTGAACCTGTCGGAAAAATATTGGCATTTAACATAATTTCATTATAGTACCTTCGCCTCAGAATTCGATGAAATTCGGTATACATATGTGTTTTGGTCTCATGAGTTCGAATATCAAATAATTATTTTGCTGAAACGAACTGTTTTTGAGATATTCGTAATTTTGCGTTCCATAGACTTGTGCCGAAAAGATTGTGTGCCCTCTAAATGTGCCACAATTGCTTTTAATTGCGTTAAAATGATATATTACAATCGAATATTTATAATGTTCTATTATTAAAAGTTCTAAACTCCAGTTCGGACTTTGATCCAATCCGTTATAGTGCTATATGCTTTATATAGCAATTTTCCATATTGGCAATACTGCTATTAAAATTAAATCATTGGCAGAGATTTATAGAAATCGCTTCACACTATGACTATCAATTTTCTGCTGCGCTTTCGATGAATGGTTTGTATTATATTTGGGAAAAAGTTGTTAAAGTGTTTAGTAGTGAACCAAAAGAAACACCATTTAAGTCATTTAATGAAATGATTAGTCATTATTTTAAAATCAATTATAAAGCAATTAATGAAAATATTATTGAATTTACTGACGATTTCATTAGAGAAGGATTTTATGAAAAAGAATTCAATGAAAAAGAATTGATAGGAAACGGAAGTTTTGGAGGGGCTAGAGTAATACAACACGACAACACGAAAACACAACAACACGAAGTTTTTACAACACGAAGTTTACAACACGAAGACAATACAACACGAAAACAATAAAACACAAAAATAATACAATACGACAACAATACAACACGACAGCAATGCAACACGAAAATAATACAAAACAAAGGCAAAGGCTTAAAAATGAGTTTTCACAAAACAACAGTTTAAATCTCAATGTTTTCATTGGTATGAAATTGGTGTGACATATCTTTGAAAAACTTCATGGAAGAAATAGCTAACGACACAAAATTGGTAGACAAGGATTGTCTTACAATATTTGGTTATTATATATCATGTGAAATGTTTATTCAAATCTTTGAAGGCGTTGATTATTTGCATACAAGAAATCCTCCAATAATTCACAGAGATTTAAAACCAGAGAATATATTAATAAAGTTTAATGGTAAGAACAATAGTGTTATAAAAATATCAGATTTAGGATTAGCATGCTTGCATCAGTATAAGTATGAAGCTCACTCTAAAGACAGAGGAGATATAAGTTATGCGGCACCAGAAATGCTCGATAGTACTGAATATGACTCGAGGGTCGTTATATTTAGTTTAGGAATTGTTTTAAAAGAATTATTCTACATTGATGTTAAAAGGTATTAAGTGTCACTATTTTTAATGCTTCTAAATTCAATTTTTGCTTTCAGATGAAGTTTTTATTTGTTTTATAAGTTTTGGCGGACAAAAACATCATCTGATTGGAGGCGTTTTATCCGGATTAACTTAGTGCATGCTTTTTATAGGGAAGAAAAGTGTGGATGTTTATTACTACAGCATAAACTTGACTGTATTTTCATTTGGTAATACCCAGGTATATCTCAATCTGTTTACCTTAGCAACCATTAACAATGCATCTGGCTGATGTGACTTCGGATATTTGATATAAAACATTTAATTTTGTAGATAATCACTTAAATTGAAATTTCGTTAAAAAATTTTATTCCAACTTAAATTGTAACATGGTCAAATTAAAATTTTAAAAAGTCAGATTAAATCACAAAGAACAAGTAGTTTTATTATGCGAAGGCTCGGTGGCCTTAAAGGTATAGCACTATCTTTAAGGGAGGAACAACTCCCGGGTTAGGTTCCCTTTAGTTTTGATAAAATTTTTAAATTATAATTCGGAGATATATTTTATTATTTATTGTTGAGAAGCATAATGCTTTTACTAGTACTTAAGCTACGCAAACGACACTTAGAGCCACATTTTATTGATGAATTTATAGATATTAAACTTAAATCTATTTCATGTGGTTGTTACCATTCCTTGCCATTAATTGAATGCGGACACGTTTATAGTTGGGGTAGTAATAGGTGGGGTCAATCGGGTAGATATACTGTATGTACGTATGGTTATAAAGATAGAATCAAAAGAGGATCTGATTTTGATCAAGATTTTCCTCGAAAGATTAATATGGATTTAGACATCATTTTTGAGAAAATTAGTTGTAGTTCTAATCAATGTTTATTGCTCTCACGTGATGGAGAGATATATGTATATATTTAGAAGTCATGAATACGATGAATACAGACTTAATACAGAAAATAATGTGCAAACGATACCCAAAAAGATAAATTTTGCTTCAAAGATAATAGAAGTTGCCTCCAATTGGAATTATAGCTTTTACAATTATAATTATAATTGCCTAATTATTTGAGTAATAGTCCTGAAGAATGGCATTATATGTATGTAGACTGTGCTATAACTGCTGCAGATGAGAGCCAACCTGACCTGAATGTCAAGCCGGTAAATTGGGAAGAATTAAAGTCTTGCTTAATGAGCCATTTTTTTGGAGGGGATTTTAAAATGCATTTAACTAAAGAATTAGAAGAGAGAAAGCATAAACCGGAAGAAAACATCATAACTTATATTACTGCAGTTCAAGCCTTGTGCTACGATTTGGATTTGAAAATGTGTTCAGAACAGGTAATTTCATATATATTGACAGGGATTTCAGATGAATCACTTATTTTAATCCACAATCTATAAGAGGACTAATAGAAATCGCACGAAATGTAGAGTTGGGTAGAGAGAGACTTAACAAAGCAAACACTGAGAGCGGAAACAGTAAAACAAAGAAAGTTAATGCTATCAATAACGTAAATGAGACTCATATTCCTAACAATCCGATCCTGTATTAGAGGCAGTGAATAAACTAAGTGAATCTATAAAGTGCTTATCAATAAAAAAAATCAACAAATATATCAATAATTTTAAATCAAATGACTATTTAAACAATAGAAAACAGTTCCGTAACAATAACACGAATAATGGATTTAACAACAATAATTACAATAAAAATCATTATTACAATAGGAACAACAATTACAATCCAAACAAGAATTATAATAATATCAAGTTTAGATCTAACATTCAGTGCCATAAGTGCAAACGCTTTGGGCAAACACAGTTTAACTGCAGATTAAAGAATAATAATTTTAATAGTAAGGAGAATACAAATAAATCAAAAGATAGCACTAATATAAGTGCAGAAGCAGAGACTGAAGTGAGAACCGTTAGCGATGTATACACTGCTGAAAACTATTGAAAATACAGATTCAATTATTTTAATTAATTAATGTTGAGATCAAAAATAAAAAATTTAGAGCTTTAAACGAATGTTTCGATAACATAAAGTTAACTTATATGCCTCGGCCTTTTCTAAGATTCTTTGACCCGAATTGTGAGATAGAACTAAGAGTAGATGTGAGTCTAACAGGTCTTTCTGGTGCTTTGATGCAAAAACATGATAATAACTTCAATTCTATTGGATATTTTAGTATAAATACATAAATACTTTTACATAAATTCGAGAAAAATTATGCTATTTACTATTTAGAAGTGTTGGCTGCAATAGAAAGTATGGAATATTTTAGTGATCTATTAATGGAACATTATTTTAAACTTGTAACCGATAATAGAGCCGTTTCTTATAGATGAAATAAAAATGATTTAAATAGGAAATTAGCTAGAGTTGCAATTTTTATGGTAGAATTTAAATTTTTAATAGAGCATAGATTAGGAGCTAATAATAAGTTAGTAGACTTTCTCTCACGATATCCTAAGAATCATAAGTTAGTTGACGGTAAGATTATAACAGTAGATGAGATTAAGCGGTTTGAGAGAAACAATGAATGCATAAATAAACTTATCGTTTGTACAGTGCAATCAATAAGCAAATCAAATAAATTATATATTCTAATTAATGCACTAAATGATGACAAAAATTGAAAGCTAATTAGAACTTATTTAGCGATTATAAAGAATTAAAAACTTAACAATAGTATTGCTAATAATTTCGTGAGTAAGAATGAGTGTATGTAAATTTATGAGTAACAATACAGTTAATAAATATTTTGTTTGTATTCCACTAAATATGAGAATTAATTTACTAGAAAAATATCACGGCAATTACACAAGTTCTCATTTAGGAATAAATCGTACTATAATTAAGCTTAGAGAGAGATTCTATCGGTTTAAAATGAATGAATTTATTAAAGATTACATAAAAAGCTGCAAATTATGTCAGTTCAGCAAAAGCCTAAACAAATGCCCTTAGGGTTGTCACAAATATAAGAGTCGGAGATGTTTTTTACAATGTGCTATTTACCACTTAGGCCCTTTAATTAAGTCGAATTCATGAGTATATTGTAGTTTTGACGGATACATTCTCAAAATTCGCTATATGCAGACCTGTAGCTAAAAATAATGCCAGATTAGCTGCAAAGTTTATATTTGAAGTGTTTATATGCAATTTTTGCTTAATACAATCAAAACTACTGTCAGATTGTAGTTAATCTTTTATTGGAAAAGTTTTGTCGCATTTAAATATATTAATGGGGATAAAACAGCTTAAAACATCAGGATATACACCCCAAACTAATTTAGCATGTGAAAGATATGATTGTACTATTGCTGACTGCTTAAGTATTTACGTCAATGAGACAGACAAATTGGTCAAAATATCAGGTTGTCCACTAATGACTTGCGCATGCTCTTTGTTTCCTTGTTACATAACGCTTGCGCATTTCATGATATAACCGCCATCACTGATGCGCACATCTATCACAGTTCTATACCACTTCGCTTTTGTCTTTGTGCCTTTCTTTATTAACTATGGAAAAGTTAAAAAGCTCAGTCAACGACTATGAGCAGCGCTTTTTACAAAAGGAACTCATCTCCAACTACATTCATGATAAGCTAGAAAGCTTCGGGTCGAAGTGCCTTACCACTCCGCACCGTACATTATTGAGCCAAGGGGTTCAGGGAAGGTAGGGTGGAGGCCGAAAAGCATGGAGGATCTGGTAGACCTGTTACAGTTCGTACTCCACAGTAACTGGAGAGGCTCAAAGTCCTGTTGCTCGATAGCAAGTCCTGGTCTGTGCGAGAGCTCGGGTACCGTCTTGGGGTCAATAAGAGCACTGTGCTGCGCATGTTAAAGGATGATTTGGGGATGGTTAAAAAACTTGCCACATGGGTACCCCATACTCTCACTGAAGCTCAACGTGAAATGAGGGAAGAGTTGTGTTACTGTAATCTCAGCGCCTTCAGGAATGGCACACTGCAGTTGGAATCAATCATCGCCATAGACGAGTCATGGGTACCTATGTACGCCCCACCTCCAAGACACCAAGGTAGGTTTTGGATCAAGCCAGGACAGCAACCACCCAAAGTGCCACGTGCAGAACTTCATGAAAGAAAGCTCCTCTTAACTGTGGGGATGGATGTATCTGGTGTGGTGTTTTGGAGTGTTCTGGAAGAAAACCAGACTATGACGAGTGAACGATACCGTGACTTTTTGGATGAATTTGTAGCACAATGGGCACGTGAAAAAGGCATATTCCGCCCCATAATTTTACATGACAATGCTAGGCCACATAAAGCTGTTCTGATCCGGGAATTTATGGCATCAAAAGGGTGGTCCATCTTGCCCCATGCCCCTTACAGCCCAGATTGCAACCCTTGCGATTTTAACTGTTTTGGCCCACTTAAACTTCAAATAAAGGGAATTCGGTACGACACCATGGAGGAGCTCAAAAACACTATCAAAGAAGTAATTATAGTGGGTAACGGAAATGGTACCTTTAATGGCGTGACAGAGCTACCAGAGGTTTGGCAGTCTATTGTTAATAAGGGAGGTGACTACTAAATGTAACACTATAGCAATCACTTTTGTATCCTGAATAATAAAACTTTTATAGAAAAAATAGTATGCGCAAGTCTTTAGTGGACAACCTGATATTTCGCTTAAAGTCGACTGTGTTGCTCTGTAAGGGACTTTTTTGTCTAACCCGTCTAGTTATCTCTTATTTTAGTTGATATGTTTCTCTGATTTGAAAGTCTGTTATGTTATGTTATGTTATGTTATGAAAACACACAATACAGTACTGGTATTAATAAACAAAAACTAATTTAATTTTTTAAAAACTTGAAATTTAGTCTATTATTAATAATTTAAGAATTAGTTCAATACAAATAAGACAAAAGTGCAATAAACGCATTCAATAATTGATTGATATAATGATATAATGACTTATGATATAAATAAATTAATAAATCAATTGTTGCAAACAATTTTCAATTTTTATTAAATTCAAAAGTTTTAAAGAATATCTTTATAATTGAAAGTCATTTTAGAAGAGGTTCTCCGACAACAATCTATTAAATATTTCGTAATCTTTAAGTAATAAAAATAAATCTTATGTATTAATAAAGTTTTTAATTTTAATTACTTTACTTAAATATTAATATTAATTAAATTGATTTCTAATCTCAATCTGAATATTAATCAATATTTGTTATTACGAGACAAATATCTATATAATAGGAAGACCTCTAACTCGACTCAAACTCGACTCAATCTTCGCTCAAGCCTTAAGGCTGTTCGACAGCTAAAGCCTTGAAATCGAGTTATATCTCATTTGAATATCAATATCACAGACAAGTCATAGAATATTGAGATTTGGTTTTATTAGTGTATGAATTGGTGTTTATGTCATTCCAAGGATTTTATAATAAATTTCTATTAGTTTCGAAACATTGCAAACAAATTAATTCAATAAAAGTTTGTTTCACAACATTTGCCAACAAAAAGATGTCTTCGAAAAGATCTAAATTGAGTGAAGAAGAAAGAAAAACTAAATTAGAACCACTTCTCACTCAAAAGAGCTGGAAGATGGCTGAGTCCGGACGCGATGCCATCACTAAAGAGTTCGTATTCAAGGATTTCAACGAAGCGTTTGGTTTTATGACTCGAGTGGCTCTTAAGGCGGATCGAGTGGATCATCACCCGGAGTGGTTCAACTGCTATAATAAGGTCTCAATCACATTGTCCTCACACGACGTCAATGGAATCAGTGATCGAGACATCAATTTGGCCCAATTTATTGAAGAGTGCGCTCAAAAATAGATATAATATCATGTTTACTATCTTTTGAAATGTTTTTAATTATCTGATTATACTTTGCATTTGTTTTGATTACTAATTTTTGTGTATTTTATGTCATTAATTGAGTTGACATTAAGTAAATAAAACTCATTAATTGGTATTAATATGATTGGTATTGTTTATAATGTGAATGTATGTAAGACTAACTCAGAGACCGCAACTGCGAATTACATTTTTCAAAAATACAATAACATTCATATATAAGTTTATGAACACTAAATACGCGATAACTATATTTTAATTATCTATAACTCATTTAGTATTTTAGTCTATTATTATACTATTTTATGCAGTTATTTATCCTTAAAAGCTATAAACGTTTCTTTATTTTCTTCTAAAATTGTGAACAAATGTGTATTTACAACAAATTTTACAAATTAACTAAATATTGACATTACCTCTAAATTGTTTTACGCAAAGTATATGCAAAATATACAGCAATTGTTTTATTATAGAAAAAATATTAAAACTAACGATATATTGTATTTCCAAGAAAAGCAATGGTCTTAAATATGAGCCATTCGTTAATGAAAACAAGGAATTGCGGATCAAAGAGTCTATATATTGATAGTTAAGATAACAATCAAAACGATTTAAAGCACGGCATTTATATTTTGAACAATCAATCAAATCATTCTTTAAAAAGAGAATATATTCAAAGCCCAAAAGTGAATCAACGATCAAAATGTTTATTTCAAATAAATAAATGTCAAATCTTTGAGATAATTGAAAAAAGTTTGTATTTAAAAAATAAGAATACAATAGTAATAGTAATGTTTAAGCTATTGATCTGCTATTCATAACCGGACACATATTGGGCGACATCCCAGTTGGACTCGAGAGTGAGCGGTCCCTCAATAGTAGATCCACTTTCAGAAACCACCGCTAATTGGTATTTATTGAAAGAACGCGCGTCTCTATAGTAGAGAACTGTTAAACACTTCCTAATCAACTGTTTTGCCTCCTCTTCAGTGAGTTGTCCTCCTCGAGAGTCCAACTCTTCCCTCATTAAAGGCATTGCGATATAAGAGCCATAACCGGTGGCTATAACTGGACACTCGAAAGCTGTTCCCAATTTGTCGACATATCCGAGAAATGGCTTTCCTTTTGATTAAACAATTGTTAAATAATTAAATGTTAAATAAATGAGAGAATAGAATGAAAGAGTGTCCAAACCTTCTTCATCGCGACCGCCAATAACCCAATTACACCACAAGGGATCGAATTTGGATCTTCTGTTGTATTGAACTCTTGTGAGCCACGAATATAAAGCATTGGGTGACAGACTTTGTCCGTAATATTCCTTTTCAATCATCTTCTCGTCAATTGATTTCATTACAAACTGAAAGTCCGCGTAATCGCCGCCGCAGCCGATGACTGTCTGGTCATTAATTCGTGAAACTCGAGGAACGTCTCGAAAACGAGCCAAAGATCCATAACTGGCCAATAGGTCGGCGCCGATCACAACACCGCCATTAAACGCGACGCCGAGTACTGAAGTGCCGGTTGTTATCGGCGATTGAGATAATTGTCGTGAATCTGAACTGTAATTCATTCGCATTTTTGCCATTTTGTCACTCAATTGAACTCAATTTCAATCTATTCTTCAATTCAACAAAAGTTAAGTAAATAGTAAACAATGTTTTCAATAATGCTATCAATTAATGCTTTGTCACTATTAGATGTCATTCAAATACTATGAACACAGAATAGAGGCGAGGGAGGGGTAGCTCGACGAGTGCTTTCTTATAAAGTGAATGTGAGCTTAAGGGTGAGAGGGGGCCGCGAAGTGTCCGATTTGCGTAACGCAGTATGATATCATGTTTTTCTTTTTAAGGGTTTGTTTATATATTACTTCTTCGGAATAATTGCTATAACTTAACTAATGTTCAATTTTGTTAAATTTTTATGTTCTCAAAATGAAAAGGAAGACACTTATTAAGAAATTGTCAGATAGAGACTGAACCATATGATGGCCACTTTGGTTGAGTTCGGCTAGAATTTAAATCAAACATAAATCCGTGTCTATATAATTATTAGCTAAAATACAATATTTAAACTAATTATTTTGTTACAAACATTTTAATTATAATGATTTACAGCCAATAAGGTTCTTATTATTTTATAGAAAAATGTTATTGAATTTCGAGAAATTTTCGAGACTCGATCGAGACTCGAGTCTCGAGACATTTTAAAATTCGAGACTCGAGAAATGCATTTCTCGCAAATACTGACCACTAATA
>JAQGAN010000553.1:0-10341 GCA_034697745.1 Nothrus palustris
CTACAAAAGCGAAACTAAAATTCATTAACCTGATAACTGCATTATTAGAGGAAAAATACTGATATCAAGACTTACACTCACATTACATTCACAATTAATAAAATAAAACTCAAGTGCAAAATTAGATCACATGAGACCATAAAAAAGCATTAAACGCAATAAATTAAACTGATAACTTCTAACCGCAATAAAATTACTACATTATGAAAAATTGACAGTTAACTCAAGCATAGACTAAACGATTCATTGAAGTCAAGTGCAAAGTGAGAGATACCATAGCTATACATTTGAATATAAATTTGACTCAACACAAATCAAAAGCTATCAAAGCCGAGGCAACAGTAAAAATGTATGCAAAATCATCACAACCATCATCAATATGCAGCCATTCAACCATTTTTTTTCTTTAATACTATGATGAATTACAACATCATTTATTACTAATTATCTTAAAGATCCGGCTTTCCTGAATATATTTATTATAAGCGATTTGAGAGCCATATCATATCAAAATATATCAATGCGATCCAACTATTTATAAATAAGTTCTTCTAATAAGTAAAGTAATATTCAATTCATAAGCTATATCATATACAACTTCCATTCTCACTATGAGCTTATATAAACTTAATTCATACTAAATAAACTGCTTTCTTATACATTGCAATATGTTTTAAGCTTTACATTTAAGGTAAAAACTTGTAATTTTCAATCAAAAGAGAATGTGTCTCAAGAAATTCGTGTTGAATAATAAAACAAATAAATATATGGGATTCTAAACTTTGTTTTAGTTAAAAAAAAGAAATTTAATTCGCAAATTTATGTGGTTCATGAAGAATAAATTTGTTATCATAGCTTTCGCACTCAAGTCATGCAAAATAAGAATCTGAGCCCAAGACATAAGTGAAACACGTCTGATAAAAATCATTTATAAGCACAAAAACAAACTTAGTAACAAACAAAGTAAGGCAATATTTTTATTAATTGCTAAGTGATTCAGTGATTCACTTAAGAATTGCAATACCAATAAAAAATTTTCAAAATAATCTAATTACCCCCAATACAAGTTATCATTGGTGAAAATTCATAACTCACCACTTTATGTTTCACCAATTCTTTCAATGTCTTCATTTAAAAACAATATAAGCCAATTGGTTACCACTTAGCGATATCTAATTTATAGCTTTCAAACTTAGAACAACAAAATGTTAAATATTAAATTCATCTTCATCTGTCCGAAGACTATTCAAGTTTATGAAATAATGTTTCAAAGTTAGTCTTCAAAGTTTTGGCTAAAGTCACGATTGGAGATGAGAGCAATTCAATGCACACACACAAGAATAAGTTGATTTGTTTTAGGCTAACCAACAAACTAAAGGAGGTTCACTGATTTATAATAATAATAATACAGTAATAACAATGCAATTATATGAGCAATGATATGAGCGATGACATATCATAGACTCCAACTTATAAACATATTAAAGACGTGACTATAGAGAATAGCTATGATTAAGATCACAAAAGTAACTTTAACTGATATCAAAAGTTATTCGAATTTATTTTTTTGTGAGAGCCAAAATCCACCCCAACAAATAAGTGAGTTGGAAAGGCATCAATTATGCGCATATTTTTTTTTAGGAATAAGAGTAAAAGAAGAGATGAGAGATTGAGTGAATAGACCACTAAAATGTTAGACAAGTGCAAGTTTTACAAGCATGAGCCATGCAATGTGATAGTTTGTGATGTTTGCCAATGTTTGCCAATGTAACCATTTACTAAACGTGTTGTGCGGTAGTGCGCAAATACATAACAACGTCCGACTATTGGTTTGTGAGGTGCGACTAAATATTAGTGAGATATGATAGTCCAACCAAGAAAGGATCATAATATATCATATTAAAATCATAACTTGCAAATAGTATGAAACAACTAAAACATGTCAAACATTTTTGCCTCTTTAAAAAGCCCCGCAATAGAAAATCTGACATTTACTGAAATTCGATGGCATTAGATTAAGTTTACTTTTTCAGGAATCGAAGAATTTAGTGGTAGAGCTTCTATTTTATCACCAAAAACTCGAGCAATTTTTATTTGATGGCAATAAGTAGAAGACGTGACTCGCTCTTTCATTGCTCAATAATAGCCTTGAATGGCGAACATTATAAAAAACGTCATTGTTTTATAAATATATATATAACTCAAGATTGAGATTCGTGGGGATCGTTGTGGAGAGATATCATATAATACTTCTTACTTAAGAAGTTATGGCCATTGCCATTGTCCTTGAGTGAGAGCTGAGAGCCGAGCAATCTTATTAACATAGAAAACAATCGGAATGCAAGATTCTGGAGAAAGATCATCATATGCCGGCTCTTACTCTATCTCTTATTCTGTTTTTCTCCGCCCGATATAAAAGTTTATATAAAAAGTTTAGATCTCAAAACTTTCTATTGAAATCCGGTCACGATATAGGCGGTGATCAGATTTAAAGCAATCATTTCTTGCAAATGCTATTATTGAGAATGAAAATAGTTTAGGTATTGGGGCTCGAAATTGACTCAATATAACAGAATAAACTCAAAATAAGCCCTAATACTTAGTCTTTATTTCTAAGAATACAAATCTAATGCTGCCCTCAATTGAAATGCAATTGCGATTGCAATAGGTATCAAAGTTAAGGGTAATCGCATCGTTCGCCCACTTTATGACTTTAATTTTAGTTCTTCAAAGAAATGTTATAATAATGATGATGAAGAAGAATAATGATTGCTAAATGGCTTAAAGTGTGATGCGTGCTGTGATGCTCTGCGACAACACATCCCGTAACAAAGATATTTATCGGCCATTTCCCTTATTTCCCTTTCAATTTTGTCGTCCAAATTGCTTTGGAAAAAGTTTTATAACTAAGAATAACATCAACAATAATATTATTCCACTAATCATTCTTCTTTATGTCTGTTCGGTTGCGTGTCTACATCACTGACCAATCCAATGGTTCCGATGAATTCAATGTTTTAACAATTCACGGATCAGACCGGAAGTCACTAATAACAGGTCAAAACTTCTTTATAATCGAACCCTTCGTTAAGATATGACACGCAAAATAATATTATTAGTATCGTATGTATCTCTTCGAGCATTTCCGGCCTTAAAATTAAAATCATGTTCACGTTTACTTACGATGAGCTAACAATCAATTATTGCCATCAATTGCGACGGATAATTAGCACATATGGGTTAAAGACAAAAATATCATTTAAAGACTGGCTTTTAATACAGTCACGAAATAATTGTTGTTTGAATGGAGAATTTGTTTCAAATAGATCTTTTCATTATCTATTATCTCATGTCCGCCTCTTTCTCTTTTAACTTAAGCTTATATTAGTTTTAAATCAAACTATACTTTAAATCAGATCATTAAAGAAATACAGTATCATATTATTTGTGTAACAATAATAATACGAGAATATAAAACTAATATGTTTTCAAATAAACTCTATGCTATCTTTTTTTAAAGTTCAATTTAATGCCAGTCTTTTTATTAATAGTTAAAGAAGTCTTTACATTGATAATCACCAAAAATATAATTAGTTGAGTTTTAGCAGAAATAATTTGGTTTTCCCCCTCCCTATTTCTAACCAAGAAATTCGGTTAAATTATATATTTATTTACTCTCAAATATTCAAAGCTTTCTATAACGCAAAAAGATTTCTATTTTTAACAAAATCAGAAATTCAACAATTATTATAATTATATAAAACGTTATTTTTAATTTAGAAACGATTCAGGATTTGAGTGTAGTTACAAACTCAGCATTAAGACTGACAGAACGAATTGAATAGTTTAAACTTAACTCAAATTTCTTGGATTCACTTCAAAAGATTGCCTTAAATTTAGAGCTCTGTTTGTCAGTGTTTGTTCATTAATTTGTTAATTTGTAAGTCGAAGAAGCGAATCACTTATTTTCTTCAACTAAACGTCTGGCAATAATAATTATGAGGTTTTTTGCAAACTTGTTAAAAGTTAACTTTTCTGAGTTCCATAAATTCTCAATAAAATATACATAAAAGTCAACTGTAATGTAACCCAACAATTATTATCTAATTATATTACATATCTATCGGCAAAAGATCACATAATATAACAACTACCGAAAACCTCAATAACCAAATAAAATTAAACATTTTTTGGCTTAAATTCAATGATAATATGCAATTATAATCTCATTTTAAAGTAAATGCACAGTTTGAGTCGCATTTGGATTTTATGAAATGCACACAAAGAATATGATTTAGTATTTAATTTAGTATAAATTATATTTATATCCTTTAACTTAAATAATAGTATAATATGAATAATGATTTTTAATAATGAACTTAAAAAATTATTGTTAATAGAAAGTAAAACTTGTTGAACAGAATGAACAGATTTACAATTATTTAAATAATTATAAATTGGCTTAACTAGAAAATTAAATTAAGATTGATTTTAACTTTTAGTGCGACAACTTTTAGAATATAAAAGAGTTTTTATTATAAATAATATTTTATACTCCATTGGACTGAAAAGAATTATGCAAAGTTTTTTTATAGCAAAGGAGTAACAATTAGTGTTTATGTTAATACACTTGTGGTACGTTTTTTGTTGGGTTTTTTGTGGTTTTATCGATGAAGTGAAGCCAAAATTGATATTAAATTCAATGCTTAAATATATCTTAATACGATGCGTGAGGATAGAGGGGTTAAGAACATGATATTATAATATGCGATTCGGCGATGAAAAAATCCATTAATAACAACATTCCTCCATGAACTCAATATCGGATTTGTGTACCAAACGAGCAAATAAATTATATGAGGCCATCAGATCATTAGCCTGAGCACTAGTAAAACTGAAGCATAAGTCACCCACTATGCAACGCGATGCGATGCTATGCTATGCGATGCGATGCTATGCTATGCTATACTCAAGTTTTAATAAAGCATATAAGTTAAAAAACTGGAGGAAAAAATACGGGAAGCAATGTTTTTATATCCCTCAAGCAGTATTCGATAGCAATGCTTTAGTAACTCTAAAAAAGCTCATCAAATCCATATATAACTTATATGAAACTTGTGTGACGATATCAGTTACTCAATGCAATGCAATGATCTCAATGCAATCTCAATGCATTGAATGCATTTTGGTCTCCCTCTTGATCACTCTGTATTCTTATCAGAGAGTCTCAATCTTTGGCTTTTAGGCACTAAAAAAATTCGCAAATCATCCTCTAATGACTCAAATGACTTGAGAGTCAAGAATCCAAATAACTTTATCCATAAAGGCATTACTGCTTCATAAAAGGGATATAAATGGGGGAAAATGTGCTTGACTTCTATCTAAATCTATTGCATCAATTAAAGTGGAGCTTCACCAGTCAGTTCATCTATGATATTATAGTATTATAAGTGAATAATATCGAACAACTCAGTATATGGCGTAGTCTATGCTGTTATATGTGGAGTATATGGTGGCACAACTGTCGCCAATCCATCACTTGCTTGTCTCTAAGAAATGCACAACAACTTAAACCAACTCAAAGCGAGTCCAACTAACTGAGAGCAACTCATACAACGTCCTACAATCATCATTATGTCTGCACAGTTCTCATGCTCCCATCAAACAGTTCGCATATTGCTTAACCCGTACCATAAAGTGCTTCAATGCTCTCATTTTTTGCTCCTTTTTTTATTTTCTATTTGACCTTAAGGTTAAACTAAAATGATTTTTTTTATAAATCAATGGCGATTACATCAACTTATTTAGTGCAATAGCCTCTTCAAAATGTACATCTTATCGCTTTATCATAAGCTAAAGATTAACACAGAAAAGCATGAGATATATATTAGAAAAGGGAAAACCAATAAGTTATAAAGTATTAGTGTTTCCAAAGACTTCTACACTAACTATCAGTACTTATATAGCATTTTAGAGAGAAGAGCATAAAAAAGGGACGATTAAGACGAATCAGTGATCACATCCGAGCTTATCTGACATCAGTCAAAGAGTCCCATTCTTCAGCGACTCGACAATCAAGTAAAAGGCAATTTAAAAATAGTGATAAACAAATCTGTTTGGCATAGATTCATGGCTGAGCCGATCTGTCGCAGTGAATGGCTTCACATCCATTCCAATCTCTATTAACGACTTGGGCGGTGATAGCATTGCACTAAACACGACTCAAAGAATAGATGAGATATAAAAAAAGTTTTAAGGCTTTATTAATTTCTTATTGATATAGAAAAGGATGAACAATAGGCATAATCTAGAATAGTATTCTAGAAGTTACTTATTTTCACATCACTTTTTTAAAAAGTAAGGAAATAGAAAATATAGTCACAGACTTGTATAACTCATGCTTAAGAGACAAATTGTTTGTACGAAAGCTTGAGACAGACTCCGCATCATTCGCTTTGCTTTGTTGAATACTTCGTGGAGTGAATTAACTGAACAGAGATATAAAGAGCAAAAAAAACGCTCTGCGGTATAAAGCCCTAAAAACGTTATTACAGTTAACATGTTTTACTCGAAAGAAGAGTGTATATCAAAAACCGCAACATTTTTTTGATGAGCTTACAGTACAGTAGAGATGCGCGACTCTAAACATAACGTGTCTTCCAGTTGAGACACATGCCGACCGATTGATAGAGTAGAGATACTGTACTGTACTGTACTGTACGATACTGTAGGCAAACATTCCAACTGAATAAAAAGTTAGTTGTCTTTTAGCTCATTTTCAATCTATATTTGCCACTTCCTCCCATTCCTCCCAAATTATGAGCTGTTGTTTGTGTAGTTACTATTTGTATAACATATAAACAACCGAAGATATTTGATGATGCCTTTAGTAAATGAGTCGCAAAGCAACAGTCTTTCTATAATATTCACAAAAGGAAGATGTCATCCATGAGAAGAGAGACCGAGCAATTACTAATGAAGTCTCAATGTATGACTTATTTATTTTTGCTGAATACACAAAATCCTGAACTACGTATTAATACTTGATATGCAATATTATTCCTATTCCTTATGTAAAACAGATTAGTATAAACTTTTTAATAGAAAACGCATTTGAAATTTGATTCAATTTATAACCAAAAATGTAAGCATTTTCTAAAGTTCTACAATTCAAATACGTTCAGAGATTAGATTCCATGAAATCTAATGAAAATTTTGATTAAATGATATTTTACATGATTAACTGTTGCTGTTATGAAAGTGGGTTTTATTTCATCTTTAGTAAAGCATTCATATGTTGTTTTTTAGTGAATATACTTTATTGAACAACTGTTGCAGTGGCGTAAAGGGGCCTCAAGGGAGAGGGTGCGGGTCGTATAAATATCATCAATACAGGAATGTGTACCAACACATAATTTGACCGTCAATGAGTCTTTTATTTTTTCAGTAGTTTTTTGGCTCTCAAATACACTCACACTCAGTCTTAATGAATAATTAAGTATCAATTTATTACATGGCTTCCTATGACTAGAATATATTGAAATAAAATTGAGATGTTTTTATTTCTATCCATTAAGAGAGTATATAAGAGTGTATTATAAGAGTGTATATAAGAGTGTATATAAGAGCAAAGATCAAAGGCGCCAAAAGCAAAGTGAATGATAGTAAAACATTTGGAGTTCTTCTTTTGTAACTTAGTTATGATGACAGACTCAACAGTGTTATTACTCGACTCAAGCGAGCACTAAATTGAGTGCCGACCGATACCACTGAATGCATTGGCCAACGGTGTAGTCCATTGGGAAGCATTACAAGAGAAACCATAACATTGAGCGATTGATAGTGCAGTACATAACCTAATGGCCATTGGCGAGCGATAGCCATTTTTTATTTTGTCTCTTTTTAACACAAGCCTTTCTAAGTCGAAGCAATAGTGTTCTCGTTTCTTCTCATGGGAATCAAAGCTTGTATACTAAGCCAACACTACTTTCATTTCGATAATGTGAACTAAAGTCACATTTCCTCTTAGAGGGACACGAATGCTATCAATTTTCACAGTCAGTATTGAGTTTTGAGGCATCATCTCTACTACACTTACAAAATATGCGAAACACAAGTGATTGACAGACTCTTTAATTAAGTAATTAAGGCAGAGATAGTGCTTATGTGCTTATAAGAGCTGTATTACTGTATTAGATTATTATTATCATTAAAGATGATACAGCGAAAGGCTATCGTGTTCTTACAGTTGCTTCTTTACTATCCATTATATACATAGTATTACATCTTTCAATTAGGCATTAAATTAAATATGCTTTACCGCATTCTAGTTTTGGTGCTCTATTTTACATGATATGCATCTCATTCATCAAATTGTGTTTTGGTTCTCGACCAATATTAGCAATTAGAGACATAGACACATAGACACATAGACACAGAGTCATAGTGGCATCTGTTCTCCTGATGAAGCTCTCATTTCATGCACAAAATATTATAAAAGGCAAAACAACTTATATATCATACTCTCATTCAATTATTAATATATAGATTCAGTGTATATATGTGTGTCATATAAGTTATCATTTATAAGATACTGTATATATTGCATACACTGCATATGATTCCACCGTTTATGTCACACCAAATAAATAAGTGTTAATTAAAAACTACCCAACAAGTCTTCCAATTTGCATCTGTTGCATAACATATAAGAATGAACGTGAATCTACTTTTGTTAGCATAACATACAAAATGTTTTGATTCATCGCATTTGATTGCAATTTATCCATTTATTTAAATTTCTAGAAAATTTATTCTTCAAATAATTTAATGTCTTTAAAATATTAAACGATTCGAAGTATCATTAAATGAAGTCTTATCACTGAATTGAACGCTTTATAAGTAATTGATTAGCAAAATTTGAATAATAATTTGATATTTATTCAGAAAGTATATAAAAGTATAAAAGTATATAAACTTCTATTTGCTAATGACTTTTCTTTTTTCCAAAGAATAATACTATGATATGAATTACGGCAAAGAAAGGTGTGCTCTGGAGTGCTATACAGTTGGCGGAGGTATAAGAAGTATAGTCAGTAAGAGAGGTATAACAGCCATAAGAGGAACAATCGAACAAAAGCATACTTTAAAGAAAATCATTAAGATTGAAATGGCCAAACATTAATGAATAAATAAATTCAGTGGGTGTACAGTCATTCATGCATTGCATATTGTGATAGGGTGTATATGCATCACGATTATGGAGAAACAAAATTATTAAGAGCTCAGTTCAATTTTGTTAAGAATTAAGTATAAGAAGTATAAGAATAAGTATTAATATTGAAAAAATTATACTAAATATGTGTTGAGGAATATAATAATAATTTTGTTAATATTAATAAAGTTCATTTATGATGTATCTATGATTTGCGATCTGGTTCTTTATTATATACAAATTGATAGTATATTAAGAGCTATTTGACATTCATAAAAGATTCATAGTGTAAAATGCAGTTATAAAACATAAAAATCTCATTAGTATTCAAAGCTAGCTTTCCATGCAATGGATTTGAAACTGTTTTAAAATGAAAACATTTTTTATAATAAAAAAAGCTTTGAAGTTCAATATCTTGGATTATTTCCGAGGCCCGATATTTAAAATTTTTGAAAAATTACTCTTAAAGATTATTTGAATAACCCCTATGTCAAGAGTTTACTTAAGAAATAGCTGCGTATCAAATATGAATCTCAATTGCAGAGCGTCTGTCATTTAAGGCAGCATTTGCTGCAAATAGATATTCATATAAATGAATGCCATAAAAACACATCATTTTAGCAAAAAATTATTTTGAATTTTTTTCTCAGTTTAGAATTTAAATAAAGCTAAATATAAATAACCCCTCTTTCATCATTTTAGACTAATAGTAGAATCTAATCGGTTATTTTTTATTTGAAATAGATTCTTTTTAGAAAAAATAAAATGACAAGTTATGTACAACTCATGTACAACTTATGTACAACTTATGTATAACTTATGTACAACTTATGTACAACTTATGTACAACCTATGTACAACTTGTATACAATGGATGTAAGTCTGACGACATACGCCAAATTGGTCTTATAATTCAAATTAAGTAATTTGCAAGACTTGATCCCAAAAAGCTAATTAAAGATGAAATGGTATAAAAATGGAATCAAGCTATTTGTGATCCAAATCTTATGATTTGTTTTCTGAAATCTTTGAAATAAACTATCGAAGCATTTGGAGAGGATTTTAATTATCCTAAAAAACAAGTTTTGTTGTGAAGTGTATTTATTTATAAGATATCTATTTATATC
>JAQGAN010000554.1:0-10333 GCA_034697745.1 Nothrus palustris
CTTTATTTCTATCGAAAATTGTTCTCAAATAACTTTTATTTCAAACTAATAAGTTATGTAATACTTTTAATTACTTTTATAACGCTTTCATTTAAATTAAATAAAATTGCAATTTACAAATTTTTCTTTAATAAGTTTTAACAAATTTAAAATACTGTACTGTACTTAAAACATCATAGCTTTGTAGGCTTTTTTATTAGCTTATATTGCGAAGCAAAAATAGGACCTTATTTATCTCATATTTCTTGTATTGTTCATATTGTTAGTATTTGCTTTGATTATATTTTAAAGCATTAAAAATTATTAAATGTTTATTTTTTGCAATTAATTGTGCAATTTAAATGATACCACAAAATATGATATACTATACTTGATAGGCTTTACAGTACTTAGGCTCAGGTTTGAAATTTTCCTGCCTATTGGTGAAGTTTGGTAAATAAATGGTAAAGTTAAGGTTTATGATTGTTGGTTGTCTTTCAGTCTCTAATCTTACAGATGGTGTTAATTATGGCAACGACACTTCGCTACCAAATCTTGTATGTTAACATGATTACAATGTTAATACATTAAGAATGATTATATGTTAGTAAAGTAATAAACTTTAACCGCTAATTAAGTTGCTTTAATCATGACATTTGTAGCTAATTTACGGCATTCAAATATGCAGGTATGATTTTTATTCTATATAATTTTTTTCAATGGGCTAATAGTTTTGTAGACTTGATTATTATATTACAAAAATACTGGAAATATTTGTTTTTTAAACAAACAAACACACACACGCACACCTTGACCTTATTTTAAAGCTTTTATTTTCACCAAAAATTTCAATTTTTAAATCTTTTTAAAGGTTGTCTATTCAAAGATCTTGAATCGAGATATTATCATTTGATAACTAACCTAAAGAAGTGTTTTCAGTTTGTATAGCAATTACGCAATAATTTATTTGATGAGAATTTGAAGGTTAATCTATGATTGCCAAAAGGCTACTGTCCTGAACACTATTACATACGGCACAAACCTTGGATACTATAATAAATTATAGCAGTATAAACATCAAAACAGACAGATATCAATTAAAATTTAGTAAACCAGATAATTAGTTTTTATTATTAATGACAATGATTTTTTCCAAACTTTTAATTCATAGCTATTATACTGTATTGATTATAAATTTATAAAAGTTGAATAAGAGCTTTGAATTATCAATAATTGTCACAAAGTGTTTGTAGAATTTTTTTACTAACTGTAAAAATTTGTTAATATAAATACCTGTTGTCAAAAAGGAGGTAAAATTGATAATTCATAACAAGTTATACGAAGAAAATTGGAGTCTTTGTGATGTAAACATACATTGAAGCAATGTATTATTGACGAAATCTTTTGGTTCATATAATGTAATGAGTGAGCAGTGAGCAGGTGAGGAAAGGTCAGTCTGCTTTCACCTGTACTTTACTAGTATTCCCGGTTTAAGCAAAGAATTTTGAGTTACAGGTAAGGCATAGCTGTAGACACTGCCTCTGCATTATTCAACTTAAATTCAACGATTTGTTCAGTACTGAATTGAATATACCTTTTCTTACTCTCCCTCTGAAAACGGATCTGAAGATTGAGTTTTAAAATAAGCCTTATATGCCTAAAGGTAGTCTCATATGTATTCTGCTGTGCGTACATTTGAATGATACTAACATAATAACCAACTCATGGGATGAATGCATTCTGAGGGACGTGAAAGAGAATAGAGCAGAACTTGTTGTTAGACTTGTTACAGACTTGTGCGTAGATTTGGTTTTTCTTTGTTGTCGAAAGTGTGGCTCGTCTTAAAAGTTATTTGAGTCGGTTCAAGGACGACATCAACTCCAAAACAACCGAATCGTTTCTCTTCTACAATTCTATCGAAAAATACTATTTTAAAAGAGGTCCGAGCGCTTCAACGCTCACAAAAATTGCTTGCATTTGGAACGGACGTCATTAAAGTTTAAAAGAGGGAACTTGAGAGGGGTATACAATCGAAGACTACTCTACACTTATTTTATGTTTCGACTCATGTAAATACATCTCTTACAATGTAATAAAAAATTTTAAGTCACACATTTTTAAGGCATCAATACATACAGATTTTCAATTCCACGAAGTATTTATTTATTATGAACAAAGATTGCTTTATATCTCAAATTTATTATAAAATATCCAATGGTTTGCAATAACTTATTGATAAGCAGTTTATACGTCAAACAACCCAATCGGGAATGTTTCAAATACCTGATTCTTTTGTAAAATATGGACAAATAGCAGGTCTTTTGTTATAGATTTGAGATCTGTTTTTCACCAGAGCATAGTTTTCACACAAGAGCTCACTTTTTCCGTAAACACCATAGAATGTAAACACTATTATTGTGTCCTTTCCTGAATTTCAGTGTTTACTTGCATTTGGTATTTTTTCTCTACTCTACTTTATAAACTATTTCGTTATATTGAAGAGAGAAAGAAAATTATTGTCAATTTATTGTCCAAATGCAAGGTCATAGGACAAAGTTCATTCATTTGATTTAAGGGTTGACATCACCTCAAATATAGAGTTGCCTCATATTCTAATTGAATGTTAAAAGTGTTGATTAGAGAGTTGCGATATATATTGATATTAATATATATTTAACGGAACCACTAATTCACTAACCATTAGTTTACGAATACGTTTTCGAAAAGTAAACGAATTCTGTAGTAAGTTTGGGGTTAGCTTAGAGTTGAAGATCGTAATCATATGTGCGAACTCGTAAAGCGATTGACAAACATTCATTATGATAAACGTTATGGTTCGATATAAGATCATAAAATATGTTATGATCGCTTATTTTGGTTATGACTCATTCATAAAATTATTCTAATAAAACATTTCCTCGACTTAAAGGTGTTCAACTATTATAGTATATATGCGTATCAGGACTTAAGTTCCTAATACAGTAAAAACTTTAGATTAAGATTTATTTAAGTTTCAGTTCAATCTATTTAAAAACTTAAAATTTTATAATTGTTGCATTTGTGTTAAAATATATACTAAACTTAATATAAGAGCCATTACTGTATAATAAACTCAAATAAAAACAATACAAGTTTACTATAAAACTACAAAAAGAGCAAATTCAATGTTTCAAAAAGTTTAGACATTCATTAATGTCCGCACTTTTTAGGGCTTTTAACTGATAATCTATTGATAGTAAGTTTGCTGAAGGATTAGTTCATTGAGAGTTAAAGATTAAGAGTTAAAGATTAAGAGTTAAGATTAAGAGTTAAGATTAAGAGTTAACTGATTGTCAAAGAGTTATCCAAATAAAAAACAATTAATATGATGACTACAACTTCATAATTAAGATATCATTTTAAACTAATGTAAATTTTTGGTGCAAACCTTTTTTTAAGAGTTACATAACTTGGAGTAAAGTCGAGACTTTGACAATTGCAAACATTACAACCTCAACAGTTCAATATTTAAGTGAATAAGTTTTCATTTTAATGAAAACTTCAAAAAGAGATGATCACATTTTTTGCTGCAATAAATTATTAATTATTATTATTATTATTATAAAAATAGAGTCCATATCAGCCAAAATGTTGAAATGAAAACAATTTTAATATTTCTGAACTACACTTCATTTTTATGAAAATAATATTGTATTATAAAGTTAGGGTTAGATAAGCTCATAATAAATACTTTCATAACAATGAAATATTTTGAATAAATAGTATTTGAGCGCATTATTAAAGTTTGAGTTAATTTTGATCTACTTTTTAAAAATGAAACTAAGAACAAATTATGAAAGATCAACATTTTTGAAATGTCCCAATAGATTGACCGTCCAATCGCTTTTCACACCTTTAGTATAATCGCAAATAAATCTGAAAACAATATTTTTGAGTAAAATTGAATTAAATACCATCTTATATTATCGATATTATATCAGTGTTAATATACTGTAGTTCTGTTTTAGTAAATCAATGTTCTGAACGTTTATAAAAAGTTTAGTTTATGGTAAGCGCTATTAAAATGAATACATTAAAAGTGTTAAAGATATGATTAATTTGCAACATTGGCTACTAATATGAAATTATGAATGAATACCTGTAATTGCAAACAGTTATTTGGTCTCCGAATTTACTTTTAAACTCTTGAAACGAAAGTTTCTCCGGTTTTTGACTCAATATTTGGAATTTCAACAAACAATAGAAGACAACTGTTATTTCCACAAATCGTTTATTATTGTCTAAAAACAAATATAAAAAGGGTTTTAAACACTAAATACGAAATTCAATTTTCAAAAATAGCATTACTGTCATTGATAATGATTCCGATTCTGTACGGAAACGAATACATAATATCTTTCAATTGAAAACGCAATTCTTCTAATTGTCGCGAATTAAGCCGTGAATAGTTGTCTCTCATTTCTCTCAATGCCTTCAAATACAAATGTTTACAAAATTACAATTTTCTTCATTAATTGCATTATAAAAACAAACACCTCTTCAGTGACGAGACCTTTAAGTGAATCCAGTCTTCCGTCGGCCAAACAGTTCGAGATATAAACGAAAGCCTTATTTCAAACAGATTTCAAAGTATATCAAATTAGTTAATAATTATCAATAAATTGTTTGCATTAATAGATGACTGACTTGTTTGGATCCACTCATGAATTGATCTAAAGTGAAGTCATTGTCAAAATAGGGTCTAATTATCAAATGAATGGTCACAAAGTTATTGAATTTGTACCAAAAATTAGGCCATAGTTTAGGTTTGAAATGCATTAAAACTGGTCTTCTATTCGATAAGTTGTTATCGTTATCAGAGTTTGAGTTTTGACTAAACTTTCTCTCAAATAATTGCAAACAATTATTATTATTATTGTTATTATTGTTGAGAATTAATGACAAATTAGATGTGAATTTATTATTATTTGAATTAAATGATGAAAATTTCACCAAAAAAGACATTAAATTGATATTTGTTTTATCAGAAAGTAGTTTATCTTTAATATTCAATTTAGTCTTAAGTTTGCATTCATTCAAACCATTCAAACAATGAAACCAACGATAAGTTAAATGAGTTTTGCATTCATTAAATGATAACAAATTGTGACTTAAATAAAGTTTTTTATTCACTAAATTCAATAGATTTGTACTCATTTTGATTAATAATAAAATAAGTTAATTATTAAAATATTATTACAGTTTATAACAATTTTAAGTTTAATATCGAATATTTATTTACAAAACTTTTCTAACTTTGTTTTGCTTTTAAAGGGGTTTTACAATAATTACTCACATTTTTTTATTTCTTAAAAAATGTTTCATTTGTTATCAATTTATAGCAATTTGGATGAAACAAACATTCAAATCAATTAATAACTTATTCATATTTAATAATTAATAGTAAAAATAGTAACATTTAGTTGTCATAGAATAATGTTTGTTCTTTTGTAAATGAATTTTGAAGTCTAGAAAGTTTTTTTTAAGATTCAAAACTAGTTTTGTGTGTATTTTCCAGTTCTCAAAACACATATTCACGTAACTTAATGTCTATCTATAGTATAACTATCTGTAACTATCTCTTTAGTTCTGTATTATTTGTAACATTAAAATTGAAAGTTCGTCAGTCCTCTCAAAAGACTTATTTTCACAATTCATTTGGTGTGAAATAAGTGCATAAATCAGATTCCATAATAGATAACAAATAAGATAACTACTAATATTTTATACTCTCTCTTATGAGGCTTTCATAAACTTTAACAAAACTTATAAAAGATTAAACAATTTAAGTATAAATTAATTAATTCATTGACTCAAATGTTGGTCAAACAAAGTTAGCCTCAAATATCTGACTGTCAGCTAATTTCTGATCTGGACTTTAGATCAAAATAGTGTTGGTTGTGATGAAGATATGCTTTGACGACGACTCGACTCATAATTTAAGTTTGAGAAAAAAGTTATAAATTATTGGCCTTTTATGAGATGAGAAAAGTTGAGTTTCAATTAGTGGCTACAATACAAAGAAGTAAGGGATCTTCAATTTAGTGCGCAGCTGACAAAGGAGGGGAGGGGGGGCTGATCGTAAGGGTGCGAAAGGCTGACAACATATGAGAACATGCACGACATGTATATATCGCTACTATTCCTTCTCTATTAGGGAGGGATTGAGTTCGTGCGCGCACGCAGTAGTGTTCATATGTGTTTCGATGTGTGCATACAAAAGAAGTTTTCTAGAGTTGCATTCAAACACATTTGGCTCCATTGCTGACTGAGTCCCCTGCGAGACGAGTCCACTCTATTTCATCAAATTTGTTTATTTCTCTCTCTCTAACGTCTAGTCAGTCGCAAACTGACACACAATGCCGGCTAGTCTTCTGTATGAGATGGACCACAATGTGTCCAATGGTTCCAACATTAACACAGCCAACATTAATGGCACTCTCGAAGATCGACGCGCTCTTCAATTAGCTCTTGAGCTGTCAATGCTCGGTCTCGACAATGACAACGATTCAATACAACAGCAAAACTTTGATTCCGATTCGCGAAACAAGAAGTCGCAGAACACCACTGAATGTGTTCCGGTGCCGAGCAGTGAGCATGTGGCCGAGATTGTCGGGCGACAAGGTGTGTATCTAAGCATGTGGTCAGTGGCCATGCGGTCAGTGGCCACACCACTGTTTGTACTCTATTTCAAATTAACACTAAATATAGTATTACATGAAGTATACTCTCTATTGATATGATATATGTTTATTATTAACGCTGAGTTTATTCATGTCTCTCTCATGTCTACCATTGCTTTCTCTCTCTCCCTCTCTTATAGTATTAATGTTTGTCTATATTATGATATATGATATCATATCTAACATAAGATTATATTATTTTTATTAGTAATAATTGATAAAAGTTTGTTGTGTTGAACGCAGAGACCAGTGATGCCAAAGACCAGTACATTCTCTTGTTTTCTTTGTTCACATAAGCAGTAAAGCAAAAGCGCTGCAGAAAAGCATGTTTTAAACGCTTCCAACTTGTAATGTGTTTAAGCATTGGCTTTATTTCACTCTCTGCCCAAACATATATCCATTTATACTATCAATGAATGAGTCCCTCCTTTGATCTGTAAATAAGACTTTATGTGAATAGACTTTTGGCCGAAATATTGTTTATGTGTTTGTAAGTGTCAACCCATTGAACGCATTATAAGACAGCTCTTGTAGTCAGTCATTAATTATGTTAATTATTAAATACTATAGTTATGTTTCTATGAAATTATATTTAATTGAAACAAATGCCATAAATATGATTGAAATTGAATCTAAAATGAATCTAAATATGTAGTAAAAGAGAGCGATTTCTTTGTTCATTGTTGAGAGAGAAAGAGAGAGAGAGAGAGGGAGAGAGCAGGTTTTGAGGCTATGCTTTTTGTTAGGGATGAGAGCATTGGGCCAACCAGTAAGACATGTCGCGAATATTCGTATTATAAGCGCTATTCTCTCTTCTCAGCAGTAATGCATTTGTATAGAGGAATATGTATTGAGTGCATGGATTCCTATAGACATAAGGGACTGACTCTCTATTGGTAAGACTGATACTTAGCAAAGAATGCCCTCTCCTTTTGAAAGCTGTTTTTGGCTGCAAAATATGTTCCAATTTATGCGTTGCCAACTCATTAACCAAAAACTCTGTGAATTTGGACTCGTCTGAAATGTTGCTAAAAAAATCTTACTCTTATATTAAATAAAAAGTCTCTTAAAAATTTCCAACATTTTTAAACCCTAAGAAATATATTAATAGATATGTTAAACAAATAAAAAAATATTTTTTACGACAAAATAACTTGTTTTGCATCTTATTTTCTAATTCAGTTTCTAATTAGTTATCTTTCACTGAATAAGACTTATTGTCTTTTACTTAAGACTTAAAAACACTTGCATTTAGTAAATAAAGATATAGTTATAGAAAATGAGAATTAAATAACTAAATGATTATAACTTTGGTCACTCATAGGCTGTAAGATTAAAGCGCTTCGGGCGAAGACCAATACTTACATAAAAACTCCAGTTCGAGGCGAAGAACCTGTGTTTGTGGTGACCGGACGTAAAGAAGACGTGAACGCAGCCAAGAGAGAGATCCTTTCGGCTGCCGAACACTTCAGCCAAATTCGAGCACAACGTAAGAGTAATCTGAATGGTTCTATTGGAGGACCAGTTCCGAACGCAGCAGTTCCCGGACAGACGACAATACAAGTCAGAGTTCCATATCGTGTGGTGGGTCTCGTTGTTGGGCCTAAAGGTGCGACTATTAAGAGAATACAACAACAGACAAATACTTACATAATAACTCCCAGTCGTGACAAAGAGCCCGTCTTCGAAGTGACGGGACTTCCAGATAATGTGGAAACTGCCAGAAAAGAGATTGAGGCACACATTGCCATTCGAACGGGTGGTCTCATCGACTCGACCACCAATGGAAGCACAGACGAAAGCAGTTCCGACTTCTCTAATTCACCGCTTAATGGCATCGAAAACCCATTCGCAAACTCGAACTCAAACGGATTCGCATCACTATACAAGAGCTCATCAGATCCGTTCACCGCATTCTCATCCCGCGACAACGCCAACAACAACTCACTCATAAGTCGGTCGACGACTGATATATTCAACTTTGTAAATGGTAGCAAAATTAGCGATATTTATTCTTTATTTTCTGGCAATGGTTTCTCTAAATCAATAAGCAGTGGCTCTTATGATACGGACGAAGGCATCGGTGAATCTCCTACTTTTGATTCAGTTGGCAGTAATGGCAGCAACAATACTATTCCAAGTTCTGTTTGGCCCGACTTCTCCTCACAACGCACTTATGTATCAACTAATAGGAGCTCAAGCTTAGAAAGTCCTACAAATACATCCAACACCTCAAACACCACGCCATCAATGATCTGAACCTAAGGTAAACCCAATACACATAACACATTTTATTCATTTAAACGTTAATTATTATAATAATAAATCAGTATTTTAGCGCTATTGACAAATGTTTTTTTAAACAATTTTCAGTGTAGAGCAGCTCATACTCGCACTTATTATATACCATTTTTTTAAAAACACAAATCAACTCAAATCTAAACTCAATTAATTACTCAAATTATTTGATTGTTTCAGTTTTTAAATAATGCATTTAATGAATTTTTTTTAATTGATAATATTTTAGTTTTTTATTATGTTAGTTGACGACAACTACTTAGTATAGTCTTCCAATTTTTTTATTTTTGTACTGAAGATAACCAAAACCACAAAAAAATACTAATTGTAATCTGATTTTATTTCATTTGTCATTTCTTTGTTTATCTGTCAAACACTTCAACAGAATTCAATTCAATTCAATTCAATGATCATTATTATCATCACCTAAACTATGCATAAATTAGCTTAAAGTTTAATTTACAGAATCAGAATCTACAGAATCTAACCCACAATTAACTTGAAACCAAACAGAATTAATTCAATTGTGTTGAATAAATATAATTTTATTGTCAACTATTCTGTTGATGATTTGAGAGCTGCATCGACTTTATTAACTATAATAAGGGTTCCCAACTGTTCCCAACGCAATAATTGCAATTATGTTTACTTTTTGTGCTACAATAATGCCATTTATTAATTTACAAATACATCAAAAACATAAAGGTTTTAAAACAAAAATATAAAAAATAAAAGTTTTAAATAATTATAATTATTAAAATAAGACTTATTTGATGTTATGAATCAATAATTTTGATTGAATTATGCAATCTTTTATTAATGTTTTGGCTCATCCTTTTCTAATGGGATGAATACACGTACCAAATATTTTATTACATTTGTGTTAAAACTTATCATTTATATTGACTTTTGATTACTGTAAATGATTATTAAGATTATTATTACTTAAGTCGCAGCTAAATGTCCTGTTTGTTATACTATAGATTTTAATTATCTTAATTTACAATTAGATTTTCACTATATTATAAAATAATTACAAATTATTATTACAAACAAAACTTTTAAAAAAACTTATGACAATTCACAAGTAAACATTTTTTTATTAGTAAAAATCCAAAGTAAATTTTAATAATAATTACATTTAAATTTTTTATAGTATTAATAATTAATCATCTCATTTCGTATAAATTTGTTAACTTATACTTTTTAAGACCCGAATTAATGGATAAATTATATTTATCTTTAAATCCCTTCCCCTTTCAATTGTGACACTTTAGAATTTAATTGTATTTAAATTTAAATTAAAAATTGACAAATTATCAAATGTTCTTAAA
>JAQGAN010000555.1:0-10331 GCA_034697745.1 Nothrus palustris
TTTTAATATCAATACATTAATAGCTGACCCAATATTTGACCCAATATTTCACAACTTATCCATTCTTTGCAATCAATTCATATCTTAAAGTATAAGAAAATGTCGGACTCATCGCCCGCACAGTCAGAAAGAAGTGAAGACAATTCCTCCGATAGTGAACACAATAATAATAATAATAATAATAATAGTAATAACTATAACGACAATAATAGTGATAATGATTCGGACAACGACTCGGAAGACGACCAGCCATTGGCTCATAAGTTGAATAGCAGTCAAATTAAAGAAGAAAATGGAACCGATTCTGAAAATGAAAATAATAATAATAATAGTAGTAATAATAATAACCACAACTACGACAATGACAGTGATTCCCAACAAAACCACAACAACAATAGTAATAGTAATGAATCATTTAAAAGAGAAAGAAGTGATTCCGAAGACGAAGACAGTGATAATGAGCCGCTTTCGAAAAAGATGAGTAAATCTGTTAAGAAAGAAAAGAGTGATTCAGAAGAGGAATATTCGCCTCACGCGAAAAAAGTGAAGACAGAAAAAAATGATAAAAAAGTTAAAAGTGAGACCAAGTCTAAGAAAAGAAAGAAAGACAGTGACTATGAAAGTGAATATAGCAGTGAAGAAGTGGAGAGAACTAAGACTAAAAAATCTAAACACTATTCCGATTCTGACGAAGACTACGACAAAAGCAAAAAATCCAAATCTAATAAAAAGGATAAACACAAAAAACCAAATAAAAGTGATTCCAATAATAAGAAATCAGTTAAGAAGGAGTCGCAAACCAGTCCTACAAAGAGTCCGACAAAGAAGAAGAAGGAAGAGAACGACGAACACATCTGGAAGTGGTGGGAAGAGGAGAGACCCGGCGAAGGCATCAAATGGAAGACTTTAGTTCATAAGGGACCAGTTCTGGCCGCGCTCTACGAACCGCTGCCAAAGAGTGTCAAATTCTATTATAACGGAAAAGCGATGAAACTTAAACCCGAAGCAGAAGAAGTGGCCGGTTTTTATGCTCGAATGTTAGATCACGACTACGTCACTAAACCAGCTTTTAATAAGAACTTTTTCAAAGACTGGAAAAAGACTATGACCGCAGAGGAGAGATCAATACTGACTGATCTCAGTTTATGTAATTTTAAAGAAATCGGAGATTATTATAAAGAAATGTCAGAGAAGAGGAAGCAAATGACCAAAGAAGAGAAGCAAGAGATCAAACGCCAGAACGAAGAGATGATCAAAGAGTACGGTTATTGCATAGTCGATGGTCACAAACAAAAAATCGGTAACTTTAAGATCGAACCTCCGGGTCTGTTTCGGGGCCGCGGAGAACATCCAAAAATGGGTAAACTAAAGAAAAGAGTTCGTCCCGAAGATATCATTATAAACATCGGAAAGAAGGCTCCCGTTCCCGAACCACCTGCTGGTCACCGATGGAAGGAAGTGCGTCACGACAACACTGTGACGTGGTTGGCCTCTTGGACTGAGAACGTGATGGGCAATGTCAAGTACATTATGTTGAATCCCTCCTCAAAGCTCAAGAGCATCAAAGATTGGCAGAAGTATGAAAAGGCACGCGAATTGAAAAAATATGTGCAAAAGATTAGAGACGACTATCGATGCGATTTCAAGTCTCGGGAAATGGTTAAAAGACAACGCGCTGTTGCGCTCTATTTTATTGATAAGTTAGCACTTCGTGCCGGCAATGAGAAGGAAGAGGGAGAAACAGCTGACACAGTCGGCTGTTGTTCGCTTCGTGTCGAACACATCAATCTTAATGATGAAAAAGATGGCAAACAATATGTCGTAGATTTCGATTTCTTGGGTAAGGATTCTATTCGTTATGAGAATTCAGTGTCTGTTGAGAAACGAGTTTATAAAAATCTTAAACATTTTATGGCTAATAAATCGGGAAGCGATGACTTATTCGACAGACTAAATACTGCGAGTCTTAATAAATATCTAAATTCACTAATGGAAGGCTTGACAGCAAAGGTGTTCAGGACTTATAATGCGTCAAATACTTTACAACAACAGCTGAATGAACTGACAAAACCTAACATGACTTTACCTGAAAAACTATTAGCATATAATAGAGCTAATAGAGCAGTGGCTCTGCTTTGTAACCATCAAAGAGCTGTTCCCAAAACATTCGATAAGCAGATGGAGAATTTGCAGTCGAAGATCAAAGACAAAAAATCACAAATTAAGGAAATTAAAAAACAATATAAAGAGGCGAAGAAGAGAAGCGATTCCGCGAATACGCAAAAGCTTAAGAAAAGACTTTCAACACTTGAAGATCAGTTCAAAAAATTGGAAGTTCAAAAAGTGGATAAAGAAGAGAACAAACAAATAGCTTTGGGAACTTCTAAGCTTAACTATTTAGATCCCAGAATTAGTGTTGCCTGGTATGCATCCCTGCATTCATTGCTATGTTATTACTATTAATTGTTTAACTATTAACTATTGATTATTAGAATTTATTAATTTTAATTAATTATAATTAGTTTTAATCAATTTTAATCAATTTAATTAATTTAAATTTCAATTTATCAATAGGTGTAAGAAATGGGACGTTTCCATAGATAAAATTTATAATAAAACCCAAAGAGATAAATTCCGTTGGGCTATCGAAATGGTTGGTCCGGAGTACCAATTCTGACAGCATTCTCTGATATATTCCTTATATATTAGTTTTAATGTCATTTTATTTAAAGTATAAAAAGAATCGCTAAATGTTTATCCCTTTCATCTTTGCATTTATATATTGCTAAATATCATGTATTGTATCATTTATTTACTTCATATATTCTTAACTTTCTCACGACTATTAATATATACATTTAGTAATTTTTGTTACTATTAATCAAATTTCCTTTTGAATTGTCGAACAGTTTATTCTAAATTAATTATTCAATACTATTGTTCTATTTCGGGACCATTATATATATATACATATAATATATGATGAATTTGGTAACTTTTAAATCAATTCAATTAGACATCTTTTAGTTATCACAATAACTGTATTACGATTAGTCTTAGTTAAAATCAAAGCGAATTATTATTAATTTATTATTGATATCTGTCATTATTGCATGAATTTAAGGTAATTTAAGGTAAAGGCATTAGTATTTCATAAACCAAATTAAAATATAAAACACTTAAAGTAAAGACAAAGTAACACTTATTTCAATAATTATATGTGCATTAAATAATTAAATGATGAACGCTGGCTTTAATGATATTGATCTCAAAGATGGTTTTCACCACATAGAATAATTATACCATATTCTACATATGAGACTATCCGTGATAACCATGTTTATGATTATCTGCGGGCAGGTGTGCGTAATAACCCCACGGAGCAAAGCTATGATAACCGTGTCCTTTAGATGGGCCGCGATAGGTCTTAATGCTAACGTGTCCGCCGTGACCGCCATAATGACCAGCGAATGCCAATCTGCAAATCGCCAAAACACACAATGCTATCACAACCTATAAATAATTGAATTAAGTCCATAAACATATTGAAATGATTTGATTGTAACGTTTTTTACCGTAATCTGAGTTTGTAAACGCATTTCACAAAACAATATTTTCTCTAAACAAAACCGAAAACTATGAATTTAAAGCTAAGATAGAGCAGTATTGTGTTTATATATGTCCTCAAACAAGCACTGATCATCGCTCATCCGTAAACGGTTTTACAACTTTTTTTAATGTCCAGAACGGCTAATGCCAGCTCGCGATGGCTGAGGCTTATCATCATTAATACAATTGTTAAACTACTCGTAATATTACTATTAGAAGTAAACTTCCTAAATATATCGAAACAATAGTGAGTTTCTCACTTCATTGAAAAAAAGTGATACAACAAATAATTATTGTAAACTAAATTATTCTTTCATTCTTTCAAATAAAGGTTATGCCATTTCCGTCTCTTATGATTAATGATTAATAACCAAACAATTATGATGAATGTTATTAAAAAAATTTATGTATTTTATTAATAAAATTCCTTATTTATTGCTTTTAATATTAAAAATTTACTTATAATATGTGAGATTTAATGAAACTATTCTCAGAAAATAGGAATTAATTCTAGATTTAAGAATTAATTAATTAATTAATTAAGAATTAAAGAATTAATTTCTTTTAGTAGATAATAAAAATGAGTTGGCATTTCTTTTCAGTTAAATAATATTTGATAATATTGTGCAATCAGTTTTAAAAACATTGGTTAAAGATTCAATTAATTGCAAGCTTAAAAATTATTAGAGCCTGAATTTTTCTGTTTTATAGACTTTTCGGAAAATAATACAGTCGAACCCGTTTATAACGAACTCGGATATAACTCATACCCGCTTATAACTCACAACATCGTATGTACCAATTCCTTAGATTTGTTTAAAAAGTTGACACTTATAACTCATCCCGGTTATAACGAGCACCAACCTGTGATTTATAAACGGTTTCGACTGTATATGAATAGCGATCGAAACAAATTATCTGAGAGTTCACAATATCCTCATATTATTTTAATTATCTGTAATACTGATACGGAAATAATCCGTAACAGAGATGATTTTCCAAAATTTTTAAAAATTCATATTTCAAAATATTTCAAAATTCAGAATAAGATTTCCATAAGTATGAAAAGAATCAATTTTACAATCATTATATTTGTCATACATTTATCTAAATTAAGATGTGTTAATCTTATTGGTTCTATATTTTTGTTAATGAATTAACTGAAATTATATTCCGGGACATCACAGTGTCAAGGATTGAGCCCAACCGGACACAGGTTTCTATTTCGGGACATCTGGTCACCAATGGCAGACACCATAATAAATTATGAGAAAGTTTTAAATTACTATCATTTCAATAAGAGGATCGTTTCATTTGATCGTTTCATTGGATCGTTTCATCGGATCATTTCAATAGAATGGAGACGAAGACTAACCGCATTAATACCGCGACCCGAAAGGATAAGCGGTTAGAAAATGAATGAATTCGATAATCTGGAGATTAAATTACCAGAAATGGAATTTTTACGGTCATCCCTAAGTTACCTTAATTTGACTCTACTCCGACTTCGTGACCCTAAATTACCCTAATTGTGCCAAAAATGGGAATCGGAAGGTCCTTTTTGGTAAGCGGGGTTTAGGCATAGCTATGCCATTTACCCTATTATACCCCTTATAAACCTATTATTCCTGGTTTAATCAGAAAACTAAAAGAAAACATTCGTCAAACTCAAACTGTAATTTTACTTTGCAGTTTACTGTATGAATAGAGCACTGTATTTGCAAAGTGTTATTTATTTATTATAATTTGAATAAACTTAATAAGTTAGTGACCGTATAATACGTAATACACTAGTGTATAAGTCTTATAAGTTAATATTACCGGTATATTCATATTTTTATAAATACAATTAAACCTCCATATAGTGAATACATGAATACTAACGAACCATCAATATGTCTCTGGTCAAACATAAAATAATAGTCTACATTAATATATCGACTATATTTGAATATGTTTCTATTTCGAACACCTTCGATGTCATACAAAGTTGGTGTCTCACAACTTATGTTAGACTTATGGAGGTTTAAATGTCTTAGTGAACTCTTAAACCGGTCTTGGGGCTCGTATTTAAAGTACATATGCAGCTGAGGGGGAGAGAGAGGTCAATCAAAAGCGTACAGACACTAAACTCTCATAGAAAAATAGCAAGAAATAGGTATCAAAATCGTACAAGGGGGAGGAAGGGGTCTAAAAATCCTTATTTTGTGCGTACATACTTTAAGGTGAGCTTATGAACAACTGATATTCATAAGTTTGTATTAATATGAGTTCTATGAATGCTAACTTATGCAGTAGATGTAATATTAGTAGAGTCAATTTGCTCAATTGATGATGTTCATTTTGATAATTAATGTTATTTTGTTGTTATTTAACTAAATAAATAGATATCTTATTATTAAAAAACATATATTATAAATATTAATATTTCAATAAATATAAAACTACATTAATATTTAGAGTTATAAATATTGATATAATTTGATCCATTAATTAGTAATTAATTATATTTGACTGACATTAAGCACTGCAGAAATGTTCAAATCAGGGCTAATGTTGTTGTCAAGTGTTCCACAACTGAATCGATTGAGTTCTTATTTAAGAGCAGCCAATCAGACGATCACAAATACACTCTATATCTCTATTGAACCCAATCTGTGGACCAATTCTGTGAACGTCACTAATCAAGACTTATTGAAAGTATTGCCACAAATCTATGCCGAAGCAAATCGATGTACGCCTTATCTCGACGTAAGAGTTCTTCACCACAACTATTATCACAAACAAAGCTCTTCAGCAAATCTTCAGCGTTGTCTTCAATTTATGCCACAAATAGTTTTTATAAACGGTTCGCATATTAGCGAAGATATAATCAGAAAATATTTAATTTCAACCTTTAATTTAAATGATCTGAAGATTGAACCGATTCCTGAAATGGACACTGAGTTCGAGGATATAAACAATAAGTCGATTGCGGACAAAGTCTATGACAACGTTTGTTTGGGCGGAACTTTTGATAACTTACATAACGGACATAAAGTGCTGTTAAGTGCAGCTCAACTTCGATGCAATAAATGCGTAACAATTGGAGTGACAAATGTTGATATGATTAAGAATAAGAAGTTATGGGAACTCATCCAACCCATTGAGGTGAGGATTGAGGAGTTGAGACAATTCGTCAATGATGTCGATCCTTATATAGAGTATAATATCGTTGCCATTAGTGATCCTTTTGGTCCCGCAATCGTTGACGAAAGCCTTGAATGCATTGTTGTCAGTGCGGAAACCATTAGAGGCGGACAACTCATCAATGATATTAGGCTTAAAAACAATATGAAGTCATTGGATATAATCACTATTGACATATTGAATGAGAATAATAAACAAAGTGTTTATGAAGAAGAGAAGGTTAGCTCTTCTTCTTTGAGGTTAAGAAAATTAGGAACTATTTTAAGACAACCGCAACCAAACAGTGATTTACCAAAAAAGCCATACATTATTGGTTTGACGGGAGGTATCGCTAGTGGCAAGTCATCCATTGCTACAAAACTTGAATGTCTGGGCGCAGGAATTATTAATTGTGATTTAATGGCTCACCAAACATACCAATCGCCTCAATCGCCGGCTTATAAGGAGATCGTCGAACAGTTCGGTTCTGATATTTTGAATAATGACTTATCAATAGATAGACGAAAATTAGGAACAATTGTTTTTAGTGACCACCAAAAACTCAAACTACTCAATAGCATAATTTGGCCCAAACTCGAGGCTTTAGTGCAACAACAAATTGATGGAATGAAAAATCAATACGAAGTCATTGTTTTAGAGATAGCCTTATTATTGGAATCCAAATGGGATAATAAAGTGCATCAAATTTGGGTCACTTTTGTTGATGAAAAGGAAGCCATTAAAAGACTCAAAGAACGCAGTGGCCTGTCTGAAGAGGAGTCTAAGCAAAGGATCAGATCTCAAATGACTAATAGTGAACACATTAGTAAAGCGAATATAGTATTTTCTACACTTTGGGACCAATCCTTTACTATGGATCAGGTGAAGAAGGCTTGGCATTCAATGCAAAAATATCTAAAATAGTGATATATTAATAGTTAACTCAATAGTATATCAAATGTTATGTTTTAAACTGATATAAATAAACAATATTTTTAAATTATATTATATTAAATATTTTTAAATATAAATTTTTTAAAAACTTGAATCGAATATTTTATTAAATTAATGAATGTTCAAAAGTATATATGAATTTGCATTAATAAATCTAAACTTTGATTCAATTAACTGATTGTATCAAAAGTTTAAGATGTGTTTAAGATATGTTTAAGATATGACGGAACTAGTGATGGATCATTTGGGTTTTCTTCCCCTCTTATTTGAGGAATTTTTGGATTGAGAGGCAGCTCTCTTGTTATTATTCTTTTTATCATTTTGTGATTTATCACTTTTGGCATTAGTGTTGGGCAATGTCTTGAAAAAGCTATCGATTCGAGTTTGTGAACATTTGCCTTTTGCTTCTTTCACTCTTTTGACTGCATTTCTAACTCTGTCTTCACTGAAACCATTTTCAACGCATAGGAACTGAATGAGCGCTTCTTCATCGATATCTTTCTGCTTAAGATCTGATTCTTGTATTTTATTTTTCAATACATTGGGTTCGACAAACAATTTTCGCGCTCCGATAAAGAGCCAATTTTCTGGAACCACTGTCTTCTTCTTATCCTTTTTCTTATTCTTATTCTTAATGGTTTTCGTTTGGCCATCAGTTTGGGATTCATTTTCTTCTTCACTTTCCGTTTGAATCGTGTCGTCAACACATTGAGAGTCATCTTCTATTTGCGAGTCTTCGATGGCTTGAGAGTCGTTATTATCTTCAATAGCTTGAGAGTCTTTATTATCTTCAATGGCTTGAGAGTCGTTATTGTCTTTAATAGCTTGAGAGTCTTTATTGTCTTCAATGGCTTGAGAATCGTTATTGTCTGTAATGGGTTGAGCGTCGCCATTGTTTTCAATGTTTTCTTCTTCCTCTTTTTTATGATCAACAGAACCGTTACCATTAGGTTCCAATTCCTCAATCAGTTCCACTTCTTTGCGCTCTCCATAATCGACGTCCACATCAAAGAACTCATGGATTCCAAACTTCTTATCGAGTATTTGCTCAATAGATCCGAACTCTTTGAGGAGTTCCAGCCCTTTCTTACCTCCAATCCCTTTAATGCTCTCACAATAGTCACATCCCATCAAAATTCCCAAATCAATGAACTGCGAGTGCGTTAACCCCAAACCTGACAGAACTTTCTCCAAATAATATTCCTTAACCTTTTCATTATTACCGGTCGTCAGATTTCGGACAAGTCGTGGAGAGCCGAAAGTGAGTCCATCCATGTCTTCAGTGGCCGTCGCGTAGACGAGACCTTCTTTGCAGAGTTGCGCGCATTGGGCCTCAGCTTCAGAGGGACTCTCAATGATAGGCAGACCGATCAGTGTCAACAACTTCTTGCAGTCTTCGTTGTGCTGTTTCGTGACGCGAACCACTCTTTTGTTGAATTTAGTGATACTTTGCAAGTCTTGTTGCTCCTGAGCCTCAGCCAAGCGCTGCTCCGCCTCTTGACGTCTTTCCGCCCGTTTAGTCAGTTCTCCACATTTCAATTGCGGCGCTTTTCCGTCGAAGACATAAATCGGTTTAATTCCTAACTTTGTTAACAAAATTACATAAATTTATATCAAATTTGTTATAGATTTCAATAAATATTAACATTAGATATAAATTAAATATTGATATCAATAATGAATACTTCAAGCAATTTAATGGTTCGATAGAAGAGTCCAATCAAATGACTGGTCGTCTCTCCGGAATCATTGGTCATGAGTTGGTCTCTATTTCTGATGGCAATCAAGAACTGATATATACTCATAGAGGCGTCGATTGCGATGCGGCGGCCGAACAGTGAACACAACTCTATCTCTCGGATCGCTTCCGGAGCCATATCTGCGATGAGTCGTGAAAGACCTGTTATTCCCATTGCTTTAGATATCGATAAATATTTATATTATATTAATATTAATACAGTATTTAATAAATTAATATTAAATTATTATCAAATGCAATAATGCGTAGACTATTTATGATATCAAAATTGTTATTGAAAGTCAACTATTATTTCCCGCCTTAACATATTTTGTCTCATTTCTGGCCTTTTTATGGCTATAAAACACCGTTCAGTTTATGAGGAATGTGTTTATTAAAAGCCTAATACAGTTTGAACTGTAGTTAACTCGTTTCAAGTTTTATCTAAGCATTTAAGTTAAGTTTATTTTTAATCTTATTGTAAGTTATTGTCAATTAAGTTAGTGTTGCTTTAGATTTGGTTTTGATTCGAAGGGAATAATAAACATTTTCTTTCAAATTAAGAAACTTTAGTTCACTTTCTATTTATAATTTGAAAACAGAACCGAAGTTTGCTTTCATATGCACTTTAGTGAAAGCGCGAGATTTTAAAAAATGCAAAACTGAATAAACAACTTGCTATGGGACCAGTGGGTTAGTGGGCCAGTGGGCCATGCCCCCCTAAGATTGTAGACAATTTAGGTGTATATAAAGAGTACCGGTAATATACGGTTGCATATTATATTAAAAATATGTAATTTATACGGCTCGTTCACTTAGAACGCAGGAAATTCGGGTTTTTAGAACCCCCCAACCCCCCATC
>JAQGAN010000556.1:0-10329 GCA_034697745.1 Nothrus palustris
AATCCAAAATTAATTTCCAAACCGTAATTGCAATTCCGAGATATTACTATTTATTGTTTCAAATTCTATCAGGTTTTACAGGCTTCTACAATATATATTTCAATGTAAACATCATCGTTAGTCATAATTTTTAAGTCTCTATTAATGCAGAATGTTTGGTCATATTTGGTTCCTAGGCACTTTTTACTATTAAGTCCTGACAACTTCTTTTATTACGCACTTTAAATATGCCACCTTATGATTTGTGATATATCTTTTATTTATTGAAAATAATTTTTCAATATAAATAATAAGAATAATGAGCAGGCCTCCTGAGTTTGACAATGGGACGGTTCGAACAATAAAACTCATAAAAAATAACGGCAAAAAAATAATATGTCATTAAAATTTAATGATTAATTATTATTAGACCCGAATTATAATAATTTATTAGTGCCGAGTACGATAAAAATGGGTTTTTGTGAGTTTTATTCAAAATAGATCAAACCGTTCCATTGTCAAACTCAGGATTTATCCTATATTGATAATGAAGAAGCTATTTATTTTTATTTAAATACCTTATAGCCTTACAATTTGTTTAATTTAAGACTAATGAATTTGCACCAATGTTGTTAAGTTTTCGGTTCTTTTGCAAATTTTTTGTAGTTTAATTTAATTTTAATTTTTAATAAATAAATAACTCAATCAGAAAACACGAAACTTTATTTTAATTATAGATAGAAGTGTATTACATAACCAATAACATAAAAAATAATTAAATAACAAATAAATTATTAATAATAACAAAAACATTAACATTATATATAATTAATCACAGTCTATATAAACTTTTTTCCGATATGAATTTTTTCAAACTTTTAATTACTTAAAACTTTTTTGTCCCGAAAATGAAATATTTGTAGAGAAAAAACTTTTTTAAAATTCACTATAATGTATGTATCAAACTTTTTCATCTCTCAATTTATTATTTATTATTTATTCACTAGTTCGTTCAACACCTCAATCAAAAATAAAATGTGCATATCATTTACAATCTTTATGCCAGGTAGGTCATTTTTCAACTTTTGTTAGTACTATATTTATTTTAGGAAGTCTTTAAGTCAGATTTATAATATAAAAATTCAGTCAAGCTTTATCCCTATGATTAATGATTTATAGGAAGCTCAGTCTAGCTAGGCCAGCCTGAGTTTAGCCTCGAGTCGTCATGCTTGAGGCTCAAGTAAGCTCAAAACATTAAAAACTATTTATCTCAACTACTAAAGTTTATTATCTGAAAATCATCCAAAATTATGTACTGTTTGAGTCAAAAGATTTGTTGAGTTAATATCTGTAAATACTATATGATAACTCTTATCTTTTGTTCGACTAAATAATAGAGCAAATTCATTTAATTTTTTTATATTATACATTTATAAGCGAAAATAATGAGAGCCAAGCTTAATTACGACCTGTTTTTCGGCTTATTTGTGTTTTGTGTAAAAATGTACTTTTATATCATTCCCAATACATTAAGAAGCAACTCAAATAAGAATAATCATTCCTTCAAACCCTTAAACGCATAATAAACTCGCGCTGAATAACTGGCCGCGAGTTATTGAAGTGGAAGTCGAGTAACAGCGGTAGTGAATGGTTAAAAAAGCAATATAAAGATTTTACAACAACAATAAAAAATTTTATCGGCTTTTGGTGTTTACTGCAAAAAAGTGCTTTAACTTATCTACTGTTTTAATTTCAATTCTTGTATTTTTAATATCAAACTAAAGCACTATTTTTCTTGTTGATAATATGTTGAGACCAAATTAGACTAAAATGATTACACCAGAGACAACATTTATATGCAATTTAAAACATTAAGATGCATGCAACATAAGATATTATGTAATATTTACTTTTCACTATTATTTACATAAACGAAAGCTTAAACACTTTCTATTCAATTATTTTTTTAACAAAATTTTTTTTGAATAAAATATTTATGTAGCAGTTGGCAACGTTAACAACAATTTAATCATATTTTTGCTTAGCATCTGATACTTGAATTTAAATTTTATTTAATAAATCCAGTATTTAGAAATATTTTGTTTAACTTAATTTTATCTTAAAGCTATTTTAATAAATTATTGAATAGCTTAGAGATTCGAATTAACTTTTTTGATTTAAAAAGTTGTACAAAAGTAATGAAAATTTTACTAATGTTATAAATTGTATATTGTATATAATTGTATATATAAATGCTGTCTTTGGTGTAATCATTTCTAGAGTAATTTGGTCTTAACATATTAACAACTTGAGAAATAGTACTTTAGTTTGATATTAAAACAGTAGATAACTTAGAATACTTTTTATGCGGTAAACACCAAAAGCCGATAAAATTTTTATTGTTGCTGTAAAATCTTTATATTGCTCTTTTAATATTTTTGCACATTAGTTGTGTCTTACGAGTGGATATTATCACATGATTTCCAGAAATTTTTGCAAAGTTTGTTTTATTATCTTATTAAATTAAACTTTAATCGAGTATAAGTGCTAGAAATCTTAAGATTAAAGGCTAGTTAAAATAGCAAAAAATAGTATTATCTAATCAACTTATATGAGAACATATTAAGTTAATTAATTAATAAGTGTCTAGTAGACACTGTCTACTTAGCAAATTATGATTCAATCCATATATGTTCTATATTCAATTCAATTATAAGCAATATATTTATAACTTTAGTTAATAAATTACGAATTTTTAACTTGATTTTCTTTAATTTTTGCAAAGTTTCATTTATTATCTTATTAAATTTAAACTTTAAAAGCTAGATAAAATAGTAAAAAAATAATATCTAATTAACTTATATAAGAATGTATAAAATTAATTAATTAATAAGTGTTTTCTTAGGAAATTATTATTCAATTAATTTATAAGCTAGTTTTATGCATCTCAAACCCCGAATCACATAAACTAATTTTATAATTTGGAATTAATAATTCTGTGAAATGTTTAATTTTAAAAAGAAACAATTACAATTTTTTCTAATTTTAGTGTATTTTCTTAATGTATTTAAAAATCTCTCATATATTATACATGTATAATACACCTATAATACATGGTGTATATATACGCCAAGTGTACAATTCCCAACGCTAATTGTGGAGCATTTGACAATAGCTTTTCCTTATATCTATGTTACATTGAAAATATACAAATCAATCGTTGAATGCTAAAGATGCTTACCATAGGTTTATACAAATAAAAAGGCTTTACTTCCAATAGCTTTTAATATTTAAAAACTACCGTAACTAGCTATGGGGCCAGGATGGCCATGGTCCCCACAAATTTTTGATCATTTAAGTGCAGATCTGTAGGGTATAGGTTTTAATATACAACTCTACATTATAAACATGCGTTGGCCGACATACCTAAAATGTTGGGTACGACACTGTTTAAAAAGATATTTTTTTCAATATATCTCTAAACAAAGTCACCTAAAGCTTTTAACTTTTGAAATGTTAATTCACCCCTTATATTTAACATAGAACACAAATATGGTTAATTTAGACACATTGTAAAATTATAGATCTCTAACTGTATATGGTTTTGATTAATTATAATTAAAATTATATTATTATGTAATTCAATAAAGTCTAATTTAAAACCTTAAATATACAGTATATCCACCTTTTCTATTTTATTGGAGAAATTTCAATAATCTTAAGTATATAACTATTAAACAAGTAATTTAATAGTTTATCTGTAAATAAATTTTAAATTAAAACATTAATTAATAACACCAATGACTACTTACTTCATAACCACGAATTGTGTTTACCTCTAAACTCACATAAGAAGCCGATCTGATCACAATTAAAGTCTGTATACTTCCAATTTGCCGCTCGTTTTTTGAGATAATATTTAAATAAAACAGTCTACTAAGATAAAAATTTACGGAATTAAAAAGCTAAAAAACAAGTATTTTGGGTTAAATTTTCATCAAATTCTGTGAAGGTTTTTTCTAAATAGCTCTATTGAAATTCTACCAATTGAAACGTATATGGTATCAAATTTTAGGATTTTTGTTCTAAACAATATTTATCATACAAACTTTGCTAGGAAAATTTTACTTTTTGAATAAACTCAAAAAACTAAATTTAAGCAATTTTTTAATACAATTTTGATAGAAAATAATGTCATAATGGGTGAATACGACTTGAAAACAAGGTTACACAAACCCCCAACCCTACGTGTTATACATAGTTAGATTCAACTTATCCTGCTAAGGAATATAAAACCCTACATTACCTTCTACCTATTTTATTGAAACCCCTACCTCTATCAGGCTATAACAACACCTATCTCCAAACGTGATAGAAAGCTATTTTTAGTTCATCGAAATGAATAATGTGATATCTCATTTGATTACCTAACACATTTATTCCCTCTCACCTACAGAGCAAATGCCGAACTTCATGATAAGTTTTCCTATGATAAATATATAATAATAAATGGATATACGCTATGGTATGAGAATTTTTCAATAAAGGGGGTAGAAGATCAAGTGGGGCATCAAATTACTCAGAATTACATTTAATTTAAACAATTATTACATTAAAATAATTTCATTTATAATAAATTAAAGCGATAGTTATAATAATTTATAAAAAAAACATTCATTTTGATAATTACACAATGTTTTAAGAATCTTTAATTTTTTCATTACTTACAAAGTCATGAATTAATATTTAAAGTCATTACCCAATACAATCAGTCTCTGATTTGCAATTCAGTCAATTCGCGCGCTTTTAATAATGAAAAAATTAAACAAATGTAACAGACATTCCAGTTTGACGATAAAATAGCATAAAATTTTATATAATTTTAATTAATTTAAATTTTCTAACATTATTTAAAAAATAGTAAAGTTTGAATCCCTTTAAATCTAACAAAAAGCTAACACGTAAGTGAAGTTTAAACATTATTAACAAAAAAAATACAAAAGCACTATTAGCATTATAGCGAGCTATACGAATATAATTAGTCCTAATTATTAGACACATAGTAAGCAATAATATCAAAAACATCTATAATTTTAAACACAATAATAAATGCATACATTGTGTTGAATGAAGTAAGCACTCGTCTTACACATTAAAAAAGTATTAGTTAAAAATTATAACCCTTTCAATAAAAGCAGTTAATCAGTTCAGATCTGGTGGACTAATCGTTTAAAGTCGCGGAGGCTATAAAGCCATAGTCTATAGTCTAAGATTCAAAAAAGTGTCCAAAAAAAGTATTTAATAACCCTTAATTTCTTAGCTTAATAGTAGTGAAATTTAAATCTCTTTAGAGGCATACAATATTAATGAATTTTTTGTATTATTAATAAACCATACGCTCTCAGAGTTATGAACTGAATGGATTCCTGAGTCAGAATATGCATGAGATCTCCAAAGTGTTCGCCAAAGATTAGTGAATTGAATAAAATAAGTTTATTTATTCAATTCAATAATCTATGGCGGACTCTTTGGAGAACTCATTCTTATTCTGACTCAGGAATCCATTCAGTTTATAACTCTGTGAACGTATGGTTTTCTGACTCGGGAGAAGGCACCAAAGCTCGGGTCCGTTATATACTTCCAAAGGACATAAATCCAAGAATTATGTGAGCAAAGAGACTCGTAATATTCGGGAGCAATTTGTCGAACCTTTGGTAATAAAGTGGCCGGAATTGAGGGGAAGTCATGATGTTCTACATGATAGCCAACATTGAATGTAATTTTATTGAGTATTCCATAGTAGGAACAGGTCTCAGGTATAAGAAATTTACCATTGCGTATGTAAATTCCATTTTGCAATTCATTTCCACTATCTTTCATAACTTGTTCTTTATTTTCTTTACTCATAATATAGTGTTCGGAAATGAAATGTCCGGCCACGGGATGCAAACCCATGCAGATCAAAGACCCGCCTATCATGTATGCGACCAAATGCCAACCCAGCGTTTGCCCTATAATCACGTTAAACGACAACTGAGTCAACAGATTAACTAAATCAAGTAGAGTAGGCTTTAATGGGTTTGTGAAGAGCGGACGCATAGCATAGAATAATGGCTGGAGAATAACCCACAACACTTTAGTTGCGGTTGTGCTAAATATGAGAGCTTCAAGTCTGGAGGGCACGTCCGGGTCAAGTATGTCGACGCCTAGATATCTATGATGTAAGACGTGATACTTTTTGAAGTTCACCGAAAACGGAACCCCTATCGGAATATTTGCTATAATTCCAAACAACTTATTAGCCAAGGGTTGAGACGAACCAAATGCCTGATTATGTGATATCTCATGAATGGCTAACATTAATGAATGGTTAATAACACCTCCAAAACAGTAGGCGATTATGAATAAGAGCCAAAATGATGTTACATTTCGTAATAAATAAAATGATACAATTTGTATGAAAACCATCGCTAATACCGTCCATTTGAAGTTCGGATCAGTTCTCATCAATTTCTTAATCTGTGGATATTTTTTAAGTATAAGAGATCTTCGTGTGGCGTGAGGTTCATCATTATAGACCCATTCAATTGCGCTTGCATGGGGTAAAAAGTGGTATTTATTGGTTTTTATGAACAATTTTATCAAAGTGGTTGTCGATAAAATGGAGAATATTGCTTTTCATTTATAAATGTACCCTTAAAGGACAACCTCCAAATTCCTATTATAGTATAAAATAATTAATTATTCTGCATTAAAGGTATTTAAACAGAATTTAAGTTTTTCGCAATTTTTGTTTTAAAAACTTTTTTTTATTCATTCATTTCATGAGATATGGCGTTAAAAGTCTTTTCTAAGGATTTTTAAAAAATACTTGAATTACGTCTTCATTTGGGGGCAAAATATGTCTCAAATACAAAAATTGAACGTATTTTATGAATCAAAAGAGAGAAAAAGGAATACATTTTTGTTGTAATAATTGTTTTGTTTTTTCTCAAAATTCACGCGAAAAACGAAAAAGCGATTTCTTTTTTACGAAAAAATTATTGAAAAAAAATGTGAAAAAAGAGAAAATTCATTAAAAGAACAAAAAGTGCCTTAAAGTCGAATAAAGTCGAATAGAATGAACTAAAAAGTCGAATAACTCGAATTATTCGAAAATTTTGAGACTTCGATCTCAAGAGTTGTGTTCGAAGTCGAATTCACCTAAAATGTCGTTCAGCGAAACGCTCTTTAATCCGATTTTGAGATCGATTTCGAGTTTAAGTTTAGACCAAAAAAAGATTTCAAAAATGAACTCAAAATTGACCTCAAATTCAAATAACAATTCATTCCTTGATTTCAAACAAATTCAAGTATTTTTTGGTTTTTTAATAATTTTATTATTTATTAATTGTTTTTTGTTTTGAAAGGAATTAAGAGAATGTCGAACAACGACCGCGTCGTCCATCACGTCGTACTCTAAGTAACAAAAATGTATATAAATGACTTCTTCAGCATTACTACTTTCAAACTCAAAGCAAACCTTCATTTGTCCGCATTGTGTGAATCTGTTTTCAATCACTTCTCCTAACTCTCTATTACTCCAAAACAATTCATTTGTTAAATAATTTTTATCAAAATTTGTATTAAAGTTAAAAACTTGTGAAACACAAATCCATAGAAATCTTATTCTAATGAAAATCAGTTTATCATCATTATTATTGTCTCTTAAATAACCAGAAAATCTTATTCTCCATCTTCTAAACGGTTCCAATATTTCAAGTGTTAGTCCAGAAAATTCATAGAAATCTTTTTTGCTATTATTATATAAAATTCCGAAATTGTTAATTTTTTATCTTATTCAAAGTTAGAGTCGGAAAATATGCTTGCACAACCCTCATTAAGCGAAAACAATATTCAATAAACAATAGGAGTCTATATCAAAACACCGACAATTAATCACTCGACATTCAAAACGCAGATAATAGAAACAAACAATATTATTGTAGTTTTTTTATTGTAGGTGTTTTAAGCTTTCGATGTTTTGATCGTCAGTGTTTTTATTTTAAACGCGACCCCTAAAATGAACACTTTGTATGCTAATTTTTAAAACTTGTTCAAACTTAAATTCTGAAAAATGCTTTATCAGACATTTGCGTGCAACCCCTTGCACAACCCTATTAAGCGAAAACAATATTCTATGTCTATGCCTATTCTATTCTTTTGTGACAAATTTATAATATATATTAATAATTTCCGCAAATCATAACGAAATTATTCCAGTTCTTAAATGGCACTTATTAAAAATATTCCAAAATTACATATGAAAAAATAAACAACTTTTGTCTTATATCTCTTGTGCTAGTTACTTTAATTTTAAAATTAAAAACATACATCTGAAATCTCAATGAATTTCAATGCAATTTTTTAAAAATGATTTCTTCTAAGGTAAATTTTTAGACTATATCTTCTACAATATAATATATAAGACGAAAGTTGTTTATTTTTTCATATGCTTTAATTTGATACCATATTCATTTAAATCGGTTGAGTTTTAGCATAGTTATTTAGACACAACCTCTTCAAAATTTAATGAAATTTTATTCCATATTAGGAAGCTATTTGGTCTATAAATTCTGAAATTTTTATCTAGATGCGTTTATTCATTCAAAAAATATTCTAAAAAAACAGGTGTAAAATTCCAACTTTACAGACTTTAATATAAATGAGGTAAATAATTTTATTCCTATCACATCTATCATTGGAAATACAATCCTAATTTATATTCACAAATAAACTTTAAAAATTTCATAATTTTAACTATGAATTTGATAAATTGACATTAGCTAAACGCTCAGTAGACGCTCACGTTCAAGAGTGCGTGTGTAACAGAGCGCAGAGCGTTTTATCTTTTCCAAGCGTCAGCGCGAGCGCCGAACGACAAAATTACCCCGAGCGCGAGCGTGAGCGTCAAGCGTTGACATCACTGGCTCATGTATTAAGTAACAAAGTTTTTAATTAGTATTGAATCAGTAGTACCACAGTTAGCGTTATATTTATAAGTTGTATTATGTATCAACTTAAGAATTTGCACTTCTCTTTTTAAGACTTGTTAAATTCAGTGCTTTAAGTCTATCAGAATAGTCTAAATTAGATTTATTTAGTTTAAAACAAATGTATTTAATATCTTTTTTTGAATTTTTTCAATCTTATATAACTGTGTCTGTATTGGAGTGAAACAAAGGTTTGAATACTCAATAATAAGTAAAATATATTATTTGTACAATTTTAAAAATACATGTCCATTAACTTTAGGACATATGTGTTTCAATAAATTAAATTGAGTTATTCTTTTATCATAAGAAACTCTTAAATGTTTGTGATATTCAACACTAGATATGTGACAATTATTCAATTTATTACTATAAAAGTCTGACTTTTTTTTAACTCAATGCTTAAATGTTCAGTTTTTTGTTCATTAAGTAATAATTCATTTTGTTTGCAAAAAAGTTCAATACTTTTGAGATCATTTTGTAAAACATTTATATCATTAATATTTCCAATACCATTGACTATAACTATATCATCAGCAAACATAAAAACGTCACATTTAACAATGTTAGGTAACTTTGCAACAAAAATATTATACAGAATAGGACTGACTGAATAGTTACCTCCCCGAGCTCACCTCTTTTTTAGCAGACATTTTTGAAATAAAATTATTAAAATTAACGAACTGTTTTCGTTTTAACAAACTATTTATTAAAAGTTTTAAAAATATTCCTGAAATACTCATGGAATTTAGTTTAGATAAAAGCATATCATGAGTTACTAAATCAAAAGCTGATGAGAGATCAAGAAAAATAATATCTACACATTTAACACTTTTATTATTTAAATTCTTATAAATTACATTTTGTAAGTCAATGTGTTAATTCGATATATTTATACCCCTTTTATAACTATATTGTTGTTTCGGTATTAGAAATACAAAAGGGTTTAATTTTGAAAGTAATATACCTATATTCTTTAGATATTAGGTTGCACTGAAATAGTTCTATAAGAGTTGATTTGAGCTCATTTGGTATCATTTCAAAGTTTATGATATAATTAAAAAGTATGAATAAAAATTAAGAGATACCTTTAATACAGCATTTAATTGTTTTATTAGGGATAGAAGTAGGGCCTTCAGATTTATTACAATTAAATTCTTTCCTTGAATTCAGTACATCATTCATAGAAATGAGACATTCTTTTAGAACATTATTCCCAATAGAATCAAAGTCTCTTAAGCTTGAAAAATCTAATTCTCTTTTATTTTCTACTGAATTGAAATGTTCAGAAAATTTTTCAGTTATAACCTTTGCGTTC
>JAQGAN010000557.1:0-10325 GCA_034697745.1 Nothrus palustris
TAATACATTGAAAAAGTAAGTTACTAAACATGAGGTAAGTTACGGTAACTTACTTTTTTTCAACCCTACATATATCAATAGCATGAATAACTTATATGATTGTCATAAGGCTACCCAGTTAATATTTTTGATTTACCCTTCTACATGTCTGGCCGTTTTACATAATTCAAAATACTAGAAAGGTGTCGACTTCCAAAAAGGTCGGTTCCATTGATTAGACTTTTGATTTATAATTTTGCTAAAATCGATCGGCGCTAATATGTTTAAGAACTAATTGGCTTTACTTATAAGTCTTTAGCTTTGTGAAAATGTATGCATAAATTAAAACACAAGTCACCAAACAACAAACAAACCAAATTATATTTTGCAATCATTTCACTTTTAAAGTATTGATAAATTTTGAAATTGATAATAAACTCATATGATGTTAACCAAAATAAAGCTTGAATTCGTAGTTTTTATTTTATGTTCATATTTGTTGACAATAAGATGCTTGCCTTCAAGACATAATGACAACTTCAAAATACTTTCCAAAGCGGCGTAATATTCTATGTAATATGAACCTAATAAATGAGCACAACTGTACCTGTAATAGCATTCTCACTATTTTTCAACAAACTTAGTTTATAAAAGAAAATCTATAATTAACTAATGTTATATGATTTGTCTATGAAATATAACATATTTGATACAATTTTCTGACTAATATTAAAGCATAAATTATTTTAATGTCGAAATAATCAAGATTTTGCATTATTGTCGATAATAAAGTTTTCCTGATTTTAAACTTAAAGGATTTAACTTAAACTGTATTTGAAGCTCTTATAAACACAAAAAGATTTTCCAATCCAATCCAATACAGTCGAACCCGTTTATAACGAACTAGGATATAACGAATCAGATCATATGTACCGATTGCTCATTTAAAAAGTGGACACTTATAACGAATCCCGGTTATAACGAGTACTTTTGGGTGCACCGACCTGTGAGTTATAAACAGGATCGACTGTATTCTGAATAAGTGAAGTCTATAATACCAAATTAGAGATTAACTTATGCTTTTGTTTGATTCTTAGATAAAGAGTTAATAAAGATTTATAATAAATAAATAAACAAAATTTCTTTTAAATCAAATTTTATTTTCAATAATTTTGCGAATAATTTTGAGATTCAATTTAAAGAATATTATTGAATGAATCTATGAATCTATTTAAATCATTTAAAACTTGTTTTTATATTTTGCAATTCCGATGGCAGTGATGAGGACAATGGCCACTAAACCAATCAAACAACCGGACCTCCGATTCAATCTATACCACTCTCTTCCGGGTCCACTCTCTATAGGAGAGGTTTTCTTCCTTTTCGTCCTTTTAGCCTTTTTTGGACCTCTTCTGCGTTTGTTTTTCGGAGGGTTTGATCCTGTTCTACAACTTCTTCTTCTGGCCATCACTTCTATCACTTGTATTACTTCTACTTTTGCAAAACACTTTCAATATATGTCTTTGAATAAAACGATTCGCAGAAGAATAGATTATTTAGAAAGTGGTTTTGGATTTCAAAATTTTAAAATAAGAATAATTGAAACAAACGGTCTTTGAATTAATAAAGTTTGGAATGTGATTTCTATTGGAAATACTTTCCACTATTGCGAGCGCGTGCTTTTGTTTAACAGTAATGCTCGCGCTGTGAATAATGCAAAGTCTTTCCCTACATATATAGATATACACCTTCTAAATCATAACCTACTGTATATTGTTATACATTCAATTTTATGGCCAGAAATAACTTATATATTAAAGATAGCCTTTGGGTAAGAGTTTAAAGAAATCGAAAATGTCTTTAATACAGATGAGACCGTTTCGGTTTGACTCTAACTGTCCTCGAAATCTTATTGAAGAGCCAACGGATGATTCTTTTTCCGATAATATAACAAATTCGGATCTCATTTGGGAAACAATTGATTCTCAAGTATTGAAAAGAAATTCTAGTCATTTAAATCAAATTTTGTACGCAATCTATAAAACAAGATTTTTGAAACCTATCAGTGAAATCACTATTAATTATGAAAACATTTTGAAAGCTGTGAAAAAATCTATATTTGGAAAGATTCTCATCACTGATCATATAAGTCATGCTTTGCTAACGAATATCATTGGATCAGACATTTTGAAGAAAGAGCCGATTGGAATATCGTGTGAATATCATATCAATGATGATCTGCCACAAGAGTTAATTGCAAATTATCACATCATTTATTTAATATGTTTTAGTGAATTAAGTGATAAGCAGTTCCGACAAATTGTTACTAATATATCATTAAAAGAGAGTGGAAGTTATACTATATTTTCAACTTATATTACATCAGAGATGGACTTTGATAGGGTCTTTGAGTTAACGTCTTTGGCTTCAGTTTCAAAATGTTCGGAAGTTATACAATTGGGAGCTTTTGATTGTATTGACGAAAATATACTTATTATTGACAATAATGTGGACATGAATTGGTTCGCAGAATACAAGAACTATTCTCGAAAAAACCAAATAAATTTTCGTATAAATTGTCGAATAGGAAAGCGATTAATAAATGTTTTCGAACATTTGGGGGAATTTCCGGCAGTTTTTCGATATATGAAAAATTTCAACGAATCCAATAAATTGATTGCACAAACAGTTCTCGAAGGGATGCAAAAAATGGCCGCAAAAAGGTTAGAGACCGAAGAAAATAGGCATAACTTCAATTATGAGCTTCTGATAATCGACAGAACTGTAGATTTATTGACTCCAATCCGTCATTGCATTGATTTTCGATCATTTATTTATAACGAATTAGAGAAAAATTATGAAAATGACATGGATTTGGATTATAATAATCTTAAAAATATGTCTCTTAACGAAATCTCAATGATTACAAAGACTTTAACAAAAATTAAAGAAAAGCAAAAAGACGGTCAAAATATGAATTTGATTGAAAAGATTAATATAAATATTAAAAATGCTTCTGAAATGATAGAAAAATTGCAAATAAAAGGTTATTCAGAATTATTGGATATCGAGAAACGATTATTTGAGACACAAAATCAATCTTTAAATACTTTACAAAAACAAAATGAATATTTAAAACAATTTATAGACAAAGCCGACAGAGAAGTAACGAATACCGATATAATAAGACTTTTAATAATATATCGAATGTTCAAAGATCTCAAGACTGAACACATCAAAGAAATTCTTAAACAGAAGAAAAAAGAGCGACAAATAGATTGGACTCAAATCGAAGATTTCGTCACTTTGGCTAAAGATGTGGTCAAACGAAACACTTTTTCCCAAAACAGTTCAAACTTTAAGAAAATTGTCGAAGACTTTAGAGAAAACAAATTATCAGAAGAATTGTTTCCAATATTATACAGAAAGAAAAAATTGAAATCACAAAATCGTAAATTATTTATATTTGTTTTGGGAGGCATTTCTTATAACGATTTGGTTTCATTACAAGAGAAATATAAAAATGAAGTTATATTCTGTTCCAATGGTTTGATTACACCCCGAATGCTCTTGAATGCAGTCCTATTCGACGATTCAAATAAATAACAAAATAAAACTTCATAAGCTTTCTTTAATCAAATGTTTAAAGTCAATATTTAATCAATAAAAATTATTTTTGTATTCAACGTTAGTTTAATTATCTGAACGTTAGTGATAAACAGTACTAATCTTATGTCCCTAAGAATAATATTAAAGTATTTATTTCAAAACATTGATAGTTTTAGATTTATTCAAATTCAGAGTGAACTTACGAATTATCCGATGTCTGCTTATAGATTATATAAGTTATATTTGTGACAATATTCTAATCAAATGAATACAAATGAATATAAATGAATGCGTTTATTTAAATATGAAATCAGATAAAATTTGTGTTTTTCTTACTTTACTAAACCAGCGATAGAATGAATATTTCAACAAACTTTATCAGACTTTGTCATTGTCTTTGTCCAACTCATCATAATTGACAGAAGTTCACTATAAGTATGTGAAACGGTATATGAATTAACTATAATTAGATCTGGTGGTTTGCTAATTTAACACTTTTAACTTATTTGAAAGTATAAATTTCAAAATTCTAATTGTTTAAACATCAAAAACCCCATTTTAGACGTTATTTTGTATAGTTTTTATTGTCTGGAAATGTGATTATTTGAAAGAAGCTGAGAAAATATACTATATTTAAATTCAAAACTTTAAGCGAACGTTGTCAACAAGGCTACACTTCGTTTAACCGAAACTCAGGAAACCGGAACTCATAGCAAAATACATACTTTAAATGTTTACAAATATTTGCTTTTCTTCTGACTTAAAGAGCTATTGATAAAAGATTTTAATTTTTAACAGTGTCGTAGCTATGATTTTAGGGCCAAACCATAATTATACTTCAATTGTTTAAAATATCCCTTAGCTGTCTACGGCACTGGTCTTTAATATAATAGAAAGAATAATATTTAATACATATTCTTCTGTCACAGTAACTGTTGATGATATGTATGCATATATGATATCAATATTGTTCCTAAAAGATTGTGTTCAACTTATGATAAGATACTTCTCCTTGAAGTTTAGACCTTTAATACAGGTTTAAAGATACTGTATGTGACAAACATACAAATCATCCAATAACTAATTTTTATATCATTTTGCTTCGTTTAATAATGTTTTTCACAGATAGCTTTACTGCTAGTTTAGTAATGTCCACAAATAATCTATAAGTTTTAAGAAGTTGAAGAAATATTTCTTTAAAGATATCATTAAAATTCAGTGCAACTACATTTCCAATTTGGGTCGAAATTTAATTCATTTTATGTATTCATTTACATCTCATTCATATATAGTCTACTTTATTAATACTTATTTATGACTTTTCTATATGAATAATTAGAATCTAAAAATTTTGGTGTTTATAATAGTTATACAAATAACTAATTTTGATACAGTATTTTTTTATTATTGACAAATGGAGGTAACATCAAAAATATTGAAATCTAGTTTACATTCAAACTTAATTAAGTCGACATATTCTCGAATTATTAGTGGAAAAGTGAGTTTAGTGCAGTCACGTCTTTATAGTGATGGCTCACCTGACTCTTTACCTAAAAAGACATGTTTGTACGACTTTCATGTTGAAAAAGGTGGTAAAATGGTTAACTTTGCCGGCTTTCAAATGCCAGTTCAATACAATGACCTCTCAATAAATGAATCGCATTTACATACGAGACAACATTCAAGTCTTTTTGATGTCTCACATATGTTGCAAATGTTGGTCAAAGGAAAAGATAAAATTGAATTTATGGAAAGTATAACAGTAGCAGATATTGAAAATTTGAAAGAAGATGGAGGAACTCTTTCTGTTTATACAAAAGATAACGGAGGAATAATTGATGATTTGATTATCACAAAAACCTCTCAAAATTATCTCTACATTGTTTCGAATGCCGGTCGTATTGAACAGGATTTGGCACATCTCAACAGCAAATGCCAATCATTTCAATCAAAAGGAAAAGACGTTTCTATTGAAATTCTAGAAGATCGGGCTTTGCTTGCACTTCAAGGGCCGGAATCAGTCAAATGTCTGCAACCACTGGTTGCTTACGATTTATCGAAGCTATTTTTTATGACATCTGTGTTAACAAAGGTGTCCGGCGTAGAGTCACGTATTACTAGATGTGGATATACAGGAGAGGATGGCTTTGAAATATCAATCCCAGCAAACGAAGCTGTTGATGTCGCAGATGCTATATTATCGACATCGAAGGGTATTGTAAAGTTGGCTGGTTTGGGAGCTCGAGACTCGCTCAGACTTGAAGCGGGTCTTTGTTTGTATGGAAATGATATCGACGAAAATACGACCCCAATTGAAGCTTCACTTACGTGGACTATTGGGAAGAGAAGGCGAGATATGGCTAACTTTGTTGGCGCACAAGTAATTTTGCGGCAACTGAAAGAAAAGCCTAAAGCCCGAAGAGTTGGTTTAATTGGTTTGTCAACAGGTCCTCCTGCAAGAGGTCATACATCAATATTAGATGTAGAGTCCAAGCAATCTATAGGTCAAGTGACGAGTGGCTGTCCTTCACCTTCTCTAAAGAAAAACATAGCAATGGGTTATTTGCCTCAAACATACACTAAAATCGGCACTAAAGTGATATGTGATATAAGGGGTAAACATTTTGAATACCAGGTCGTGAAGTTGCCATTTGTTGAAACTAAATATTATGTTAAGTAATTTTGCTAATTATTCATTACTTCAAATAAAATACACAATGATTTGAAAAGATTTTCTGAAAGTCATACACTTAGTCGTGTGTTTTATTGATTTGCTAAGAAATACATGTATTTCATGATAATTAATGATAGATTTCAAGAAACTGTAATCGATGGCACTCTTCATATAAAATAAATAATGATATGCACAAGAAATACTGTTTGAATTATATTGAAATCTGTAAAACTTTGAATATTGAAATTTAAATAAATAATAAATAGAAAATCCCAATCCATATAATTGAATATAAATAAAAAAAACTCGAAAATTGTATTGATAGATACAGTATAATCAAGTGATAACCACCCCTTTGTGAACACAGGGACCATTGGGTCCTTCTTCTAAAAGTGCAGGCCATAGGTATGTCTTAATGATGTCGGAATCCTGATTAGACGAGTGGAATTTGATGTGCATATCACGTCTGAATGATCTGTTCTCATATTCAATAACAAACGGAGGATTTTGTGTAGAGAGAGCCCACGCAAGTCTAATACAGTCACTCACATAAGTCACTAATACGTCGCATGTCTTAAGGCATGGATAGTCGTAAAGTGTGGCCCAAATTTGTGTGCAAACCTCCTATGAATTAAAGATAAGTTCTGTTATATAGTAAAACCTTTGATTCTCTTTTTGTTCTTCTATCTTATCTATTAGTCAGTCGTCTCTATAATAGAAATACCTCAACATTTTTCTTAGTGTCAAATCGATCGGCGGTAGTCCTTAAATAGGAGTTCACGCTTGAATCGAGTTCTTTTACTGAAGGATCAATCGATACGACTTCTAATGAGTCTGGAATCTGAAGCAATTGATTCAATTGACACTTTATTTCAACCAACGAGTGCTGCACCGAACGAAACGCCAGCTTTAAGATCAAAATAAGTTAATTGAAATTTGATTTCAAAATAATAAATATTAATTGTCTTTAATTTTGTACCACAACTACTGAAAACAGAAGTTTTGATTTCAATTCGTCGGCGTCTCTCAAAGGCTGAAGACTGTCGAGTGCGTCCAATGTGTCGACTCGAGCTGTTTGGGGACAATCGACAAGAGACTAATCATCAAACACTATACTTAAACAAATTAAATGCATACATACCCTGCGCATAGAGATTACCATATCGTCTTATAAGAGCTGTGGGTCGTCTCTCTCCAAGACAAACATTCTCAAAACGAATACCTCGTTCAAGCATTCTCTGTGCCTGTTCTGCGAGTCTGTCTTTCATTTTTCTTTCTTTTTCTTGTAATTCAAAGATTGTTTGTTTAGACCTAACGAGTTCGCGACGCAATGCTTCCAATTCAGTGGTGTCCTCCACATGTTGTGTCCAAATACTCCCCTTAACCATAACAGCACTACTTCCTGATGAATCGCGACGAGAGCCTAATTAAATTTTGCCCATTAATTAAATTAATTCATTTATTAGATCTTAAGGTTTAGTTACCATTCGAAATATTATCGGACGTAAATTTATTTTGTGAACCACCACTTCCTCCACTATCTGACTTTCCACTGTCAGAAAAGGATTGTGTGTCACTACTGGCTGAGCCGCCACTTGCCAATCGTCGAGCACTCGGTCGGTTGCCCTTCACTCGAACTGTTAATTAAGTTAATGTAATATTAATAAAAAGAAAAAATTTTATTAACTTATATCAAAACTATTTTTATCAAAACTTTACATTTAGTTTAAACTTCAAATATATCAAGTGTTTAATGATTTAATATTAAATATTTTGAAAAGAATGCTTTAAATCAAGTCAATAAACTATCAGAACTAAAGAGTAAGTTATCATTACTCAAAGCATTTCATAATACAGTGATACCTCGTTATAGTGAACCTCTTTATAGGGAATCCGAGTTAGTGTTAATAGAGATTTTGGTCCCAATTATAAGAAACTAATAGAATTTGACCTCTTTATAGTTGCACCTCGTTATAGTGAAAGCTAGAGTTGAGTCCCCGACGATTCACTCTATCGAGGTATTACTGTATCCTCATATAATAATTGAACGCTATAAATATAATATAATTATTTAATCTTTTGCTCTACTTTTTAAATGAGATTTTAAAGTTCTTTCTCATATATATTCACAAAAAGTATTGATGATATGCTGTGATTTCAAAGAACTCCATATTCTTAATGCAATTATAGATCGAAATAATGAGCATAAAAAAAACTAAATAACATTGAATGCCGTTATGCTCAATAAAATTACATAAGACATGCGATGCTCTCAAATAACAAGTAAGTTCTTGAGACAAGTTTTTTTGCAGCAAAGAAATGCTCGATTAAGTCTCGAATTATGGTTCAACTCGTGAATCTTTGAATTGCATTTTTAAATTTTGGGGCATTATCTAAACTCATATAAAATATATTTCAATGGAGTTAACTTTTCAATGAGTTTATAAAGATTTAGTAAAGTAAAGAAGCTTATATTTCTCCAATATTTCTAAATATTAGATTTTCGGTTTATCACTGAATCCGTAAATATTTTACTCGGTTTTAAAAAACACACGTTATTGTTCATATCAGTGAATAAACTAAAAATTATAGAATCGCTATTAAAAAGTAACTAATATTACACTTTAAAAAGTGAATTTATAATTCTAGATATTTTAAATATGATCTCGAATTTTGATTTATTTAAGCATTAATTTTGCAAATCTTTACAATTTAGAATTAATAGTTAAAATCTGGTTAAAATATGATATAACAACACCTATTGATATAAATATTTACTTCACCGAAAATTCACTTTATGTGAATATTAAACTTGAATAAGAGAACATCCAAATAGTTTAGCCGACTTCAAAAAAAGATCTTATATGTTTTGAAAATTTTCATTTAAATTCCAGTTTGTTATTAAGCTTTTTTATAAAAAAGTATTTCTTGACATTTAATTAAGATATTAAATCCATGTGAAAGATGATGACAATAGATCGAAAATTTGTGAAGAACTTATTTAATCTGAGAAGCATTGAAGAACTTATACAGTAATGTAAATTTATTTGTACACAACTGTATTCATATTATAAATAAAACATTATTGTTAACGTCTCTTAAGATACTTTTAAAAGAACATTTGAAAAGTTTCCTATTACTAAAGTTAATATAAACTTATTTATAAAGTATTTCCAAAGAGCCATTCAAATTGTTTAACAAATACTTTTCTAGAAATAAATTTTAAATCAAAAATTAGGACAAAAAATAAGAAATTTTAAAAATAAGAGAAATATACAAAGATATTTATTGAACAAGCTTATTTACTTCAATAGATCAAATACTTGTTTTCAAAATGTTTAGAAAGTGATATCTTAATATTCAATTGTATGGCGTTTGCGGATAATATTTTGTATTGAAATTACTTTATTTTATCATAAATGCCACATATAGAGTGTCAAAGAAAGGATAAGACAATTGTTTGATTATAACTTTAAAGCTAAATATTAAAGAGATTTGAAGCTAATTAGTGCCTAATTTTATGAATAATGACAGTTGTTTCCATATCAAGGGATCTTTGTTTACTTAACTCATACACATCTGAAAATTGTACTTTTTTCATAGTTATTTAAATTTATTATTATTCAAATATAAAGTATGGTTATGTTATAGCAAAAGATCGACTGCACGCATGTCCTCAAAGTTTTTCATGTTTTCAAGTGTTTTTTGAAACTTCGTTACACTTTAACAATACTTTTTGCATTTGAGAATATAATCTTTTGAGATAAACACTAATTACAGTCGAATACATTTTTCATTAAGTTAACAAAGATATGGTGATATGGAAAAAATACTTTCATTATTCATGAAAGTCGTCACTATTCAAATCTCATGCATACAGTGCTTAAGGTTTAGTTTTAATTTAACTTTTAACGTTATACAAACATTTTTGTCTCATCCCTTCTATGACAATCAGTAATTTAATTAATTTGAATTCTTAACATTGTTATATCCAGTGTTTGCAATGCTGGAAAACTTATCGTTTTAATAGAAAATATTTGTCAAATTATTTTCAAATTTTTCA
>JAQGAN010000558.1:0-10319 GCA_034697745.1 Nothrus palustris
GTGTATTTAGTAGTTTACTTATTACTAAAATAAAACCCAATTTCTGCCATTTAGTAAATAATTATAATTTCTAAAAATGTTCAATTTGTTGGTATTTAAACACGTATTGCACTCGACATTAACTGTTATTCTTAGAGTACTTGAAAATAAAATTTTATATTAAAACTAAAGAGAATAGTTTCGATTACAATTTTACTTCTATTGTTTCTTTCCTGTAAAATCTAATTAAAATAATTGAGTCTCGAGCCGCACGACTCGACTCCAGCTTTAAGCCCGATGTTCAATTCTCAATTCTATCAATAGCCTATCTTATGGTAAAATCTGAAGATTGTTATTATCAGTTGACTGCCGATCATAGACTTAAACTTATCTTTTTTTCTATTTATCTTTACTAAAAATTTGGCTCAAAATCATAAATATATGTCTAAAGAGCTGACATATCAATTGGATTCATCTTCTAATTATATTCAAAATGTATGATTTTAGTTAACACTTAAAATTACTTTAAAATTTGTGTAAAAATGTTTCAAATAAATCAAATCTAAAATATGTTTTTCTCATATGAAAACTTTATTTTCTTATCAACAAAATTGAAATTATTTCAAAAATAACTTCGAATTAAAGTTTTAAACTGTTTTTTAAACAATTTTTCCTCAACTCATTTCAATTGAGTCTTTGGAAAGTTTTATATTTTAAAAGATTTGATTATAAGTTAACATCAAAAGTGATTCAATAGTCAAAAGTGACGGTCACTCGAGTCGAGTCGACATCTGTTATGCGTTTCACTCATTTCATGAAATGATAAAAAACATTTGATTTGTAAATGACTTTTGTTTTGATTCATTTCTCACAAAACAAATAAGACTTCAACAATGTCTTCATTAAGTGATTCCATTGAAGTGACCTCTAAGTCAAAACCAATGCGTAGAATATTGAGTGCGGAAGACATTAACTTTTGGATCAAATCTGAAGGTTATAAAGATTATCTCAATTTTATTAAACAATTGAATGAATTCGCAAAAGGCGTTCACAACAAGTCATTAAACGGAAGACATATAATAACCAATGAATTGCTGTTAGAAGTGGTGAAAATGTTGGATCAGTTGTCATCACTGGTCGATGAGATCAAACCCTTCGACGACGACAAGAATCAACGCTTTGGTAATAAAGCGTTCAGAGTTTGGTTCAATCGAATGACTGAAAGAGTGGACTCAGATCTGAACCAATTGTTCGACTCTTCGGATGTGAACGAATTGATGCCGTATTTGTCGGACTCTTTCGGAAACGAACAGCGAATCGATTACGGAACGGGTCATGAGATGTGTTTCGTTATATTCTTAATGGGTTTATACAAATTGCGATTAATCAATACATCGGACGAAGCGCTCAACAAAGAAGTGGTCAGAAACCTGAGCCATCAGTTGTTAACTATATTCGCGATAATATATTTACCACTCGTTCGCAAAATCCAATTGCGATACCGTTTAGAACCGGCCGGAAGTCACGGAGCCTTCTCTTTAGATGACTTCCAGTTTTTGCCCTTTTATTTCGGGTCATCACAACTGGTCAATCATCCAGACATTGATCCGCAATCGTTTCCCGATCCAGAAGTGTCCATTAAATATAAAGACGATTATATGTTTTATTCGGCCATTCATTTCATACATGAAGTCAAAAAGGGTCCGTTCGCTGAACATTCAAATCAATTGTGGAATATTAGTGGTGTTGACGACTGGTCTAAAATAAATCGGGGATTACTTAATATGTATACTAAAGAGTATTTACCCAAATTTCCAATCGTTCAACACTTAGTCTTTGGAAATAAAGTCTTAGTTTGGAAATAATTATTTAATGTATTTTTAGCATATTTTTTAAATTCATTTTATTTGCAAATAATAAATCTCATGAATTTGTCAATAAAATACTCAATTAATTTATAATTTAAAAATAATAGCATTAATCTTGTGTTTCATGACTTGAGGTGTGCTTTTGCTTAACTCAACCTAAGCTAACATCACATTTACCGATATTATCTCCAGAGAATCGGTCGGTTGAACTCATTAATGATAATTTTAAATGATTGCCTCTCAATCTTAAACTTTTGAACTGAGACTAAGATTACTTTTGGTGATATATTGGAAGAGGAAGTCTATTATCTTAATTATGTACAATCAAAGTATTGTACTTTTGTATTTGAAGTTCGATAATTTTTCATCTTTTCTGCATATAAAAGCTATAAAAGTGAGCTTTTTTTACCCTTTATTTTATGTTCAAAACGATAACTTTTTTAATGTTAAGCTAAATAATTGTTATAACTGACAATTATTGCGAGCACTATTGCATAACACTTCCAAACTGGTATACCTGTATGAATACATATTGAGAATACATACTGTTTATGAGAAACTATTATTCATAATTTACAAATTTTGTTTTATTTCAATTTCAGACCGAAACTGGAGGAATATTTTTGGAAAAAATAGATTATAAAACGTTTCCACATTTTCAGAAACTAGATTTCTCCGATACTTATGAATCTGAAATCAATTATACTGATAGTCATGACCCGCAAGAGGCAACTCAACTCTCATCTGAAACAGTGGCTAAATTTGAATACCATATCGTATACAGTATTAGTTATTCAGTTCCTGTATTGTATTTCACTATTAATAAACCAGGTATGACATCGATTGACTCAATTGTTTAGCTTATGTAACAGTAGTTCAACCTTTATTTCAAAAAGTCAGATAACATGACATTCAACGCTCGATTTATTTTAAAGATTGTTTCAATAATAATAATAAATGTTAAACTTTTAGCCAAATGACATTGTTTCGCATATTCAAAATATGATAATATAGTCTATGTATTTAATTGTTTCATATCTTGCAATCTTTTCAAGTAAATTTGATTTTAAAATCTTATACTAATCTTATACTAATCTTATAATCTATTAATCTAAAAATATGGAAAATTTAATCAAATTTAAGTGATTGAATTGATCTCTACTGAAATTATATTAACTTAAGCTAAATTATTCGTTTTTAATAAGATTAGTATAAGATTTTAAAAACAAATAATTTAGTTTAAGTTAATATAATTTCAGTAGAGATCAATTCAATCACTTAAATTTGATTAAATTTTCTATATTTTAAGAAAATGACTTATTTTAAACATTTTTCTTCCGAGACATACATAATATTCAGCTATAATTCAAACTAAAATATTTTCTTCCCAAAGACGGATCATTAGTTCGATTGGAAGAGATATGGGAATGCATTCCAAAGCTATACATTGCAGATAATCAGTCAACAGATACAAGCCTTGAAACAAGAAGTGATGCCACACTATATGCACAATTCGGCTCAATGTTGACACAAATGGCAATTAAAATCTTTTATTAAACCTAAACATGTTTTAAATGATTGGTCTATTTTGTTTAATTTGTTTATTGTTGACCTATAGGAACATCCATTGCTGATGAGACCCTTTTATGCGATCCATCCCTGCCATACCTCAACTTTGCTTAAAAATATTTTATCGACAAAGAATCGCGAAAAAAGTGATTCTTTAGATATGTTGGACAAAGAAAACTATTTGATCACTTGGTTGAGTACAATCGGACCCATTGTTGGAATCAAATTAAGCTTAGAATATGCGAAACATTTATCCAAACAAAATAAATGAATTATACTTATCAGTACTTTATAACAAAATAAGATCTCATGTTTAAAACAACTAATTATTAGATTAAAATGAATAAAACTGAATATATTTATTGCAATACTTTTTTACATTGAGGCAGAAATTATATGATTTAAGGGACAAAAAATTGAATTTTGGATGTGCTGTTAATTCATAATTGCATATATTGGCAAACATTGCAAACATTGTTAACATTGCAAACATTGTTAACATTGTTAACATTGCAAACATTGTTAACATTGTTAACATTGTTAACATTGCAAACATTGTTAACATTGTTTATGATTACAAAAAGAGAGCTTTAAATATTTGATTCTAATATAGGAAATAAAAAATATTTTCAAAAGTTATCGATTCTAATACATAAAAATAGTGTATTAAACATAATTAAATATTAATTTCTTAATTAATTATGTAATTTCCCGACAAATTTTCAATTTAGGGAATTTCTAAAGTGTTTCTATTGTGAAAAATGTTAGCAAACGCTTCATTTAATTTGATTATTGAGATATAAATCGACAAATGACTAGCAAATTATTTTACATTACAATTACAACACATTTATAAATCAATATAATTTGTTTTTAATAATAAGGAATGTTTATTATGAACACTGGGATTAACATATTTTCCATTGAATTATAAATTATTTGTATAAAATTAATTCAATATAAACGGTCACAAATCATTTGATTTGTTTTTCAATTTTAATTTTTAAAAAATTAAGTCATAATTGAATGAGATTTCAAATTATTCGAGTTATAGAGTAATAAAAAACAATAGTTATTTTATTAACAAATGTAAATTCAAATTGTTGTCAATACCTGTAATTTAGTTCAATAATAATCATTCATTAGAACCCTTAGAATTCAGTATTTTCTGTAAAACAGATCCTAAATATTATTGTACTGTTTGTCAGTGTTTTGTTTGTAACAGTTTTTTCCAACATTTAAGCCTTTATTTGAAATGATTTGAAACTAAAGATTCGTAAGTCTATTAATATTTAATTTAATTAGAATAATGTGAGTATTTATTAAATATTTTCTGCGTTTAAAAAATTCATTTTATGAATTTGAGTGTATTTTAAAAGTTTAGAAAATCTGGTGTAAAGTTTGTTAAAGTTGGGAAAGACTGGTTAAAAACGTTTTATACTTAACTAATTTATATTTCTAAATAACTTATAAGCACTTCAGGCGTTACGTAATTTTGAATTTGTAAATGAGATAAAACTTAAATATAAGTAATAGTAAAATAAAGATCAAAGTTTTCATAAATAAATGGCTACTCTTTAAACGAAAAATAAAAGCTATACGTATTTATATTATAATCAATATAATTAACGCCTATTAATCTGAGATTTGTAATTAAGTTTTGTTGAGTTGTATTCTTCATGAGATTATTAGATAATTAATTCTCATAATTTAGTTGAGGTCTCATAGCTTGCAAAACATTGAACACAACCAAATCGCACATAATTGAGGACTTCTTCGATGTCTCGTTTCAATCGATACATTCGATGGCGAGTTGTCTTTATAGCGTTTAATATAAGTATTTTTGTTCTGTTTATTTATAAGTCAAAACACTATTAATTGTCACACAATAGTCGCATAAATGTATCCAAAAATGCTGTAATAATGATTGCTAGACATCGGAGCGAATGATGTTTTTGTGTAGAAAATTAAATAATTTGTCAGTCTATTGAAGAGTGTCATGATTTGAGTTATATATGTATAATATATACAAATAAATGAGAGGCACTTCATTGTAAATATTAAAAAACGAGTTGCGATCAATTCTTGACCATAGATTTATAAACAAAAAAATAAATGCTATAATTTAGTTTTGACTTCTTCGGCAATTCCGCCCCACTTTAACTTAAAAGTTCCGGTTCTCCACTTTATGTCTGGTTCCCAAAGAGCGCGAATAAATAATAGTAAAGCGCAGCACTCCCTCAACATCCAGGCGACTACAAAGTCAGTCTTACTGAATGGTAGCGAACCGTTCTGTGGATCAGATTGTTTATTAGATTATCGTTTAAATGATAACAATTATAGAGAACAAGTGATGCACACAAGTGATGCCATACCTGAACAATACATAAGAGAACATAATCGAGCAAAAACCATAATAGCATATGGAATAAGTAGACTGCAAATGGATCGCATTGAAATAGAAAGCTCACCGCCCAGGCGGCCAACACGCCCAACATTAAACACTCCGATAATGGCTCTAAGAGCATCATATGTGGAATCATTGCTATCCGAAGTTTGGCCCATCTGTTCAAATATTCACAATATAATCATTGTTATTATACAAAATCAGTTTTAGTAATTAATTAGTAATTTGTACTATTTTGAGATACTGTATAATAGCTATCAATTCATGCATTCAAATAGCATTAAATATGTATAAACTGCAAGTAATGTGAATTAAATAGTAATGAATCAGCAAAACTGATTCAACATTTGCTATCTTTAATTTTCATTAATTAGTTCAATATTTATCAGATTTGATTAGAATTCATGATATATTAATACTTATTTTCAAATCATTTCAATATTAATTATTAATAGTAAACACAACTGTATTAATACAGTAAATGTAACGCAAATTTGTAATTAGAAAACAAAACATATTTTTGATAAAAATTAGTTCATATTATGTAATAAATAAAATATTTGAAAACAGTTTGAGAATATGGCAAACTTGTGATTATAATAGAAATGAACAAAAGCTTTGCAAATCATATAACTTAATAAAGAAGTTAATTATAAACAAAAGGGCATTGAAGTATTTAACAGATGCAAAACCTGGTAATTCTATGTTGAAATGAGTCGATATCAGCTGTAGATGAGTTTTGCCACGCGGGCTGTGAACTGATTCTCAATTTCCATCCCCTAATCAATCATCAAAATTGGATTAACTAAAAGTATACAATATTATAGAAATATCAAACAATTACCTATCAGTGAATGATTTGGCGAAAAAGAAGTCTTCAGCTAAGTATTGTCCAAATGCCGAAATACCTCCGACTTCGTCGAGAAGATTCTTCCTCATGAGTGCAGACATACCTGTGGGACAATTGATGCCAATGAAGTCCGCAGAGAGGTATATACGAGCGTGAGCTGTGCCGAAGTACACCTATTTGTCAATTCAAATGTCAATTGTTGAAAATGTGCTCAATTTATAGAGAACTTAATCCAATAATAATAATAATAATAATAAAATGAATTCACTTTTTCGAGAACTGATGGAAAGCCTTTCCGGTCACAAACAAACGGCATTTGATGTACTAAAGCCACATCTTCTTTCATCGAGGAAACCATATCGAGGAGAGTGTCCTCTCTCACTATTAAATTAATTATCATTACATTTGATTGAAATGATTGCATTCTAACTAATTGTAAGTGCGATTCTTCAATAGTTAAACTTACTTCTAATACCGCTGTCAGAAATGAGGATCAGTTCATATTTGGCCGCTTCATATCCGGGTTGCATATTATTTATCTTAGGGTTTACGCCAACTTTGGAGCCACCGATGAATAGCTTGGCGTCGATGTCCGGATACTTCTCAATGAGTCTCTTCACGAACATAATGGAGGCGTCTCTGTCGTCGTGGATGCAGAACAAGAGCTCGAACTGCAACACATTAACACCAATTCATTACTTTTAATTGCCATTAATTGACATTCATTTGAAATAAATAAACTAATTATACAATAGTTTCACTTTCACTCATTTCACAATCGGATAATTGAGGAAAAAATGTTAATAATTGGACTTTTATTCCAATGGAAAATTTCAAAATTCATGTTTTTGTATATTATTGTCAAAAACAATACAACTATTAATGAAAGATCAATAAAATATATTTTTATAAGTTTAAAACAAAATAAGCCTTCAATTGACGTCAAATTATTGACATGTTTTGTATTGACATTTGAGGTGAAGTGACTTTATATAACTTTTGTTTAAACATAACTTTACATAAATATATCAATAATTAAATAATGACTTACTTTCGGATAATTTAATAAGAAAAAGGTTTCCAAATTACTGAACAGATTGGGATCAATACCGACAAGTGGTTTAATTATTGAGACTCCGGGAAGAGGTGTTTCGCTGCCATTCGTTAATTCGTGCTTTTTATATAACTTTCTCTTTCTATAAAAACATTTTATATTATTATTTAATAAATTAATTGTATTTTAAATAAGTTATTAATAAAAAATATTAACAAAAATATTAATCAAAATTAATATAAATAATAAACAAATGTATTGACAGTAATATCAATGTTAATACCCGTTAAAGATAGCCATCAAATGCATTAACCAAACGAAAAGCCAACCGCTGAAGAAGAAGATGGCGAATCCGTAGATCGAATAGATGACCATTAAAGCCATCGAATATGAATGGAATGCGAGCGCAATCGCCGGCGCTTGTGATGCATCCGATTGTGGTGAAGACCGGTATGTGTGACGACAGACAATCAATGACTCATATTATTGACGCTTCTATTGCTCGCAGATATCAATATAACTCACTCTATGTATGTTTGAGTTGTATTTGAGTTGTATATGAGTTGATGAGGTCTTACATGTTATGCACTCAACTCAGCTCAGACTCACACCTAATACCAGTTTATAGTGTTTTCACTTTCATAGCAAATAATACAGACATTGCATTCCTTCCATACATTCAAGTTTGAGTAGAGGTGTGTCTCATATATGAATCTCATGTACAACACGAGATACCAATACTTGTACTGCATTTCATACATCATAATCATAAGGATACAGACTAGACAAAAGTTGCCAATTTTTAACGCTTGTGTCGCATCGCTCGCACCGCATAAGATATTGTTATATAGCGACACAAGCGTTAAAAATTAGCAACTTTTGTCTAGTCTGTATCCTTATGATAAAGCTTTAATTAAAACATAAAAAACAGGAAATCCAAATAATCACAAAATGCTTATATCCCGGATATTAATAGAGAAAATTTCAAATTTATATAACACTTTAATTTAATTGATATCCTTTTGATTTTAAGGTTTTAAAGTGAATTGAACAAAATGTTTAACTCTTTAATATTAATTAGTTTTCTTCTAATTAGTAAAGGCTTATCATTAGCTGATAATAAAGACAAGCAATTAATAATTAATGACAACAATGAAAAGGATAGTAACAAAGCAGTAAAACCGAATGATATCTCAGATGAAGAAGAATCGCCTCAATTATATCCTAAGGTAAAAGAAGTGGAAAATTCTTGTAATTCCAAAGCCAGAGATATTTATGACAAATGTAAGCTTCAATACCAAGAGATAACTAAAGGTGAACAAAATGTACGCAAAATATGCTGCGCTGTGAAGACTTTACAACAATGTTTATTACCAGAAATTAATGAGAACTGCAGTTTTGATGCAATTAATGACATCGAAAAAGAATTACATGGAATTAACGAAATTTGTAGAATTGTTGGGTCACGATATTGTCCGCGCAATAGCTATTTTCAACTTTCTAAAACTTTCAATGATTAACCGAACTTTTACAAAACATATCTTTTATTTTTCATAATAATTATTTACCGCAAAAAATTACTCTAAATTCTATTTAAATGATTGTCAGATGTGTTAAATCTCTTTAAAAGATGACATTTTACGTGTTATCTTTATTTATAACAATTGCTGTAATAATTAAAAAGTTTTAATTGCATTTCAAAGTTTATTAAATATTAAACAAATAGAAGAATCAAAATAATTATTTTAAATAAAAAGATATACTAATCCATAAATCGATGTACTTTTTAAAAAGTTAGTAAAAGTTACATAAATTTAATCACAAAATAATGTATAAGAATATAATAAAAAGAAGAAAATATTTGACAGGATTAACGTTGAATTGAATTTATTTTTTGCCGAAACAAAAGCCAACACATAGTCGCGGTCTTCGTCTGAAGTATGGTCCGTAATAGTAAGGTCTGTAGAAATAAGGTCTGCGTCGGTAGTAATATGGTCTAAACCCGTAACCAAAGCGCGGACGACGTCTATAACCGAAACCACCGCCAAAATGAAACTGCGAATCAACAAATTCTATATCTGATAGTAATATAATTGTCGAGAATAATAATACAAGTGCAGCGATTTTTATTTTCAACATTTTAGTTCTTTCACAACTTCTTCTTTTTCTCACTTAAACAAAAATGAATTTATACTTAAGACAAATAGAGATAAATAATCACTTTTGTGGCATTGAAGCACTGTTTTATGACTCGTCTTAAATACTTTGTTAAATATTTGTTGAAATTAAAAGTAAGTAATTCTGGAAATTTTGTTAGAATTAGATTTGCATTCTTTGAAAGGGAATTCCCACCACTGGGTTCGAGGTTATGGTTTAGTTCAACAAAAGTATTGTGATTCTGATTCTTTATCATTTGATTTATGGTTAAAATTCTGCCGATTTATTTATTAAAATAATTTATGAATTTATAGAAATTAAAAGTCCTCAACACCTAAAATAACAAAAAAATATTTGTTTTTAAAAATATATTTTTATTAGAATTTTAATTAGTTGAATATTATATTTAAAATAATGTTTATTTAACAATTGGTG
>JAQGAN010000559.1:0-10319 GCA_034697745.1 Nothrus palustris
AAAATAGTTTTCTTTTGCCATCTAATTCTTGAGGCAACAGTTCTGAAGGCATTTTCCCAATTAGTTTACTATAAATAAATCGATGAGCGATTATAAGACCAAAATATATGACAATAAAAGGAGTCCTAATAATGAAAACAATGACATCGATTGCTTTCAAATGAATACATATCGTCCTAATTAATGGTGCTTTTGATAAGTTTTCATCTTTATTAATGTAACCATAAATAAAAAGCATAGCTTCAAAAGTCATATAAAAAAGATATGCCACAAAAACTATTAATGTTTTTTTTGGCTTAAGACTTATATTTAATTGATTTGTTTCTTTACTTTCATTAAAGACATGAGAGCTGTTTCTCAACAGTTTAGGCTTTAAAGTTGATTATGAATAACAAACAGAAACCACTATATTCTTGAGATTGAGGTCTTATTTATTGTGATGAACAGCAATGGCTTAGCCTTTTTCCAAAATCTACAACTTTTACCAAATGCTAACAATTGGTGAAACTTTAGATAATAGAAGTGATGCAAAAACTAAGGGTTTGTTGATTAAAAAAAATGATTTAATCAAAATTGATATCAATTTGGAGTTAATTTTATTATTAACTAATAATAATTCAAAATACAGTCAAAAGAGTATCTATTGTTTGAGCGCAAACTTCCTTTGCGGCCATTGTCTCAAACGACGCCTCTCTTTGCGTGTTTTGATTGACTTCTCATGTCTGGTGAATTCCCTGCGCTTCGAACGCGTGAGTTTGGGTCTTAAGTCGATTGGTTTGTGTTTCTTCCCTTTGTAGAGCTTTCGCAGATTTTCCTTCTGGTTCTGACCGATCACTGTTAGGACGCGTGCTATTGATTTGCGGAACACTCGAATTTTGGACAACTTCGAGGCCGTCCCTCCGGTCACTTTCGCGACGCGAAGGTTCGCTAATTCCTGCTTCAGTTCATCTAATTGTTTGACTAACTCTTCCTTTCGCTTTCCTCTCAAGTCTCTGGTCTTCACTTTTGACATGACTTACGACTTCTCTCTATATTTCATATATTCAACACATTTCACATATATTTGCAATAATTATTACAATTTAAACAAAATTAAAACTCACCAAAAATGTTATACAAATCGTAAATTTAATTAAAAATGTTCGGTATTTATCATAAACTTAATTACACGACAGACACGACGCCGGAAAAGGAAGTGCTTTGGCTCTAATCATAATAAAACACAAATCGTTTGGAGAGTAGTGTCATCTCTATTACAAAACAAATACCACTTATTTATTGACTGTTTAGTTCAGTTCAATTCAATTAATTATACGTTTAATTATATTCAGTTCTAATCAATTATTAAGACTTAAAACTTTATTATACAATGTTTTTGCAAATTATAATCAATTAATTGTGTTTTAAATAAATAAAATTAATCAACAAAATGAGTTAACATTCAAATTATTGATAACTTGTGAGACTTTATTTTTATGAATGAATGCTTACTATTTGTGTTTTACAAAATTCTCTTCCCATTCAATACTTTATTATAAAAGACTTTAATCTTTAAATATAAGATATTTATTATAACTTAAATTGTTTTGTGTTATTCTAAGTGACAATAATTGTATTTGAAGTGATAAAATGTTTTTATAAATAGTTTATTTATGTTTTACAGTAAAATAATTAAAATAAAAAAAGTTTTGCAAATTTTTTCGATATTTCAGAATTGACTGAAATTTCAAAAAACTCATAATTTTTCTTAGAATTGAGAAAAAGGGATGACTCAAGAAATTGTTTATTTTGTGTATAAAAGGATTAATTTTAAAGCTTTAAACAAAATGTTAACAAAATAATAAAGTTGTTGGAAGTGTTATAATAGTCGGTAAGCGTTGTCTCCATTTTCATCGACAAAGAATAGAACAGTTGGAGAGTTTGGAGAAATGTTATGAAGTTATGAGTCATAGGAAAAGGAGTGGATGTTTAGTTGCGTTACTGTTTGTGAGAGTAGTAGTGAATCGCTATATAAGTGATAGGAAAACGATTGGCAATGCTTTCAAACAGAGAAGGATATGCTTTACTGTGTTATTGAAATAGAGACTCAGAGAGGCTTTGGCTTTGGGTCGATATGTGTTGAGCAAAGATGTAGTCACGACTCGCATCTCTCTCTTCCCTAATACTAATACTAATATAAATTTACGTCAAACAAAACAATAGTGAAATATTGTATTAGGAACTGATGCTCTTAATTATGCAAATATGATGAACGGATGGGATGCACAACAAACAGGTAAACTATTTTCAAGCTATCATTTCATACCTAATGCCTAATTCAATGAATGCTTTGCAATGATAATAAGGCAATGCTATATCGTTTATATATATATATATATACACCAAATATACTATTATCTACTCTTAAGGAATCTCAATCTTGAGAAAGGCAACCGCCCCTTCTCTTCAGGTCAATAACTTGTAATAGACTTTTTTCTATTGACTCTCAAATGTCACACCAAATGTCACACATATGTCTCAATCTATTTTCCGCTCAATTAAATTCTGATGATTTAATGAGAGCAGTGCTTAAACCTAATACTCATTAATATAGATATAGAGATATATCTATTATACAACTATATCATGCAATGTATGTCAATATTCATCCTGCGTTCAGTTATGTTTAGTATTACTAAGAAATGATCGGTCTTTCCTGTAATACATGAAAGTAATGCATGTTTGCTCTCCCGTTAAATACAAATCTTTTAGTAAATGCTATTAAAACTAAATGATTGTATGAATGAATACACAAGAATTCTGTGGTAACTTTTGCTGAATAGATTACTAGTTAGAATCTGGAACAATTATAACATTAATGAATTGGTATGTTTACAGGCTGGAGACCCGAAGATGGGGTCCCAGATATGACTATCATAAGTAATATTGATGAACGAGGCATTAATACTAATCTCAAAGTGCGATACAATAGAGAACAAATATATGTAAGTAGTGTTTTCATACTGTTTTCATACTCTTTTGTCTTTATTACAAAAAAGTCATTAGTAGTATGAAAATTAATTTACATTCAATTAAGCGTCAAATACAATATAAGATAATAAATTAAAAGAATTGATCTTTTTTTACATTACTGTTAAGACATATACGGGTACTATTTTGGTGGCCGTCAACCCATATAAAGAATTAGACATTTATGAGACCGTAAGCTAATTAAAGTTACTTTTATTTTACATATTCAACATTTATGTGATCTGTTATTCAATTAGGACTGGGTTTTCAGATATAATGGACGAAAGATATCAGAACAAGACCCTCATGTGTACGCCATCGCAGAGGCAGCTTATAGTAACTTACAATTTGATAACGCAAACCAGGCATGTGTCATATCTGGTGAATCAGGTGCTGGAAAAACAGAGTCAACCAAATTCATTCTTCAGTACTTATGCACCGTTACATCGAATCAGTCCTCATGGATGGAACACCAGATATTAGAGGCAAACACTATTTTAGAAGCATTTGGAAATGCGAAAACTGTACGCAATGATAATTCTAGTCGTTTTGGAAAGTTTATTCAAGTCTGCTTTGATTGGCGCTATCAGATCAAGGGTTGCATTATTCAGGACTATCTATTAGAGCAGTCGAGAATCACTTTTCAATCTTTTGGTGAACGTAATTATCATGTATTCTATCAATTAGTCTCTAGCGCTCAATACAACCCAGAGATTAGGAACCAATTTCTAATAGAGTCCATTGAAAGTTATGCATACCTTAGACAAAGTGGTTGTTATAAGATCGATGGCGTGGATGACGCGGCTATGTTTGACTCTTTACGTCTTGCAATGTCTGTACTTAATATTCCGCCAGAAATGTGTGACGGAATCTTCTCTGTTTTGAGTGCAATATTATGGTTAGGAAATCTTCAATTTGAAGATCATTTAGATGGAGAACGTTGTAAATTGAGTCCTGAAGATGAGATTGTGATCGCAACTGTTGCTACGCTGTTAGGACTGGACGCCTATAAGTTAACGCTCGCAACGCTTCAAAGACAAATCAATGTTCGCGGAACTGTCACTGATATTCCCTTCAAATTACATGAAGCGCGAGAAAATCGACACGCGATGGCTAAAGCACTCTATTCTCGAAGCTTCGCATGGATTGTGAGTTACATCAATACGTGTACAAATCCAGGACAAGATAGTGATAGGTTTCTGGGCGTTCTCGATATATTCGGTTTCGAAAATTTTGATGTCAACAGTTTTGAACAGTTGTGTATCAATTATGCAAATGAAAAGTTGCAGCGATTTTTCAATCATTATGTCTTCGCTTTAGAACAAGAAATTGTAAGAATAATAAATATTACGAATGTTGTGAATGAATACATTTTGTTGTTTGATTACAGTATAGACAGGAAGGCATCTCTTTTTCTCACATCAACTTTACGGACAATACTCCATGTCTTGAACTGTTAGAAAAGCCTCCAAAATGTATACTCAGATTATTGACAGAAGAATGCCGTATTCCTAAAGGCACAGACACTACATATGTAAATAAATTGCATTCAGAATTCGAATCTCATATCAATTACATTCGTGGCGACGATAGGAGAAGATGGGAAAAGGAGTTCGGTATTAAGCATTACGCAGGAGATGTTGTCTATAATATAACTGGTTTTCTCGAAAAGAACAAAGATGTACAACAGGACCAGTTGTTTGATTTGATGCACGACTCTTCCAATGTTTTTGTCAAAGATCTCGTCAAATTCCAGGTAAACCTCATTGACGTTTTGTTGAATAAACACATTTTGCATAACTTTATTCAATGCTTATCAATATATCATATTTATACCTCTCATAAAATGCTTATAATTTCATTTTTTGCTATCATTAGTGGTATTGGAGTTACCAAATGACAGCTGAAGTAATCATTTTACTTATTATTATTGCATGAAATGTAAAATTTAAATACAATGAATAACTTTTATAATTGATGTTAAATAGGATTTATTAAGTGTTACTGCAAGTCGTGTTGCGAATACCACTTACGCCACAATTAACAGATCTGACACAACAACTAAAACAAGTAAAGGCAGACCAACAGTTGGTGATGCGTTCCGTTTTCAATTGACAGCACTCGTCGATTTGTTGCATTCAACTAATCCATGGTATGTGCGATGTATTAAACCAAATATGGTAAAGGCCGCCAATTTTTATGATGATAAACAAGTTGAAACTCAACTTCAATATTTGGGAATGCTTGACATCATTCGCATTAGACGTGAAGGATTTCCCATACATTTCCCTATCAGCCAATTTGTAGTCCGATATCGTTGTTTGGTTTTAAATATGACAAGACTTCCAAACAATCAATCAGAAGCGGCCACAAAAATATTACAAATACTAAATATGCCTAAAACTGAGTGGCAAATCGGCAAAAATAAAGTGTTTCTTCGCAGTACAGCTCATGAACCACTTGAAGAGGAACGCAAAACACTTTGTAATCGAATGGCTGTCATTATTCAAAAGCGCATTAAAGGATTTATCAGAAGAAAAGAGTTTCTCAGAATGAGAAGCTGTGCTGTTTATATTCAATTACATTTCAGAGGACACAGAGAAAGGTTGAGATATCTTAGAATGAGAAGAGCGGCCATTACTTTACAAGCATTTGTCAGAGGAATGTTTGCTCGAGAAGTGGCCGCAGCTCTCAAACAGATGAGGAAAGTGGAGGAAGATATGAGACGCAAAGAACAAGAAGAATGCGAACGAAGACTTCTGGAAGAACAAAGAAAATTAGCTCAAATACAACACGAAAACAACGATCAAACGATGGAAAGTCCAAATAAAATCATGCCTTCAGAAGCGGTCAATGAATCACTTCTGTAAGTGAACCGTTTTTATAAATAATTATAAATATAGTTTTGCTCACATTCAAAGTCTATATAAGAAATTCAAATTTTTATATTATTCCTTCGCCAAGTTTTCAACAACACTTCTAATGATGTGTTTTCATTAGTTTTATTCCTTTTTAAGTGCAAAGAATGTAATTGAAGAGCATTGAAGTTGTGCTTATTGTCTATTAACTGATTGACGAATTGTCTTAACTGTTATCTTCATTTTTATATTATTTTATCAAAATATTATTTGAATTAATTACTCATAATCTTAATCTTATAATCACTTTTACTAAACTAATCACATTTTGCTTTAAATAATGTCTAACCTTAAGAGAATAAATGTTTACTTTATTTCACGCTATACTTTAGTGCGATTTTGGAACAACGATATGGGTATGAATGGCTTTTATGCTTAGTTTTCAACTATTTTAGACAATAAAAATTTAGTTTCAAATTTAGTACAATTTAGACTAGTATTCAATGTATGCATGAATCAAAACTTTATAAATTTAATCAAATTGTATGCGAATTAAATCTAAGGATTTATTGATTTTCTTTATAGATTAGCACAAAAAGAAGTGCAAACAATAGCACGTCTTATAGAACAAAATGGATTATTACAACGCGCAAACATCGCATCAAATGAAGCCATAACTAATTCGAATGGAAGCACCTCTTATGCTGATTTGGATCAGATGTTCTCATTTCTAACGGAAATTCAAGAGAGTAAATCTGAAGATTTAATCGAAGACATTAGCCAACAGTTCGATGACTTAATTCAAAGAACTGAAACGGAGATGAATGAACTGAACCAACAGATGCCAGAAATTCCAATTAGAAGCGACACATCTCCAAGTCCTTTACCGCCAATAGAAGATTCTCCTATAATGTCGGACAACATTTCCCCCTCACCCCTTCCCTCTCCCATTGCGATACCAATACGAGAAGCGGAAAGTTTAGTTACCGAAACAGATACAGATCAGTCCCCATTGTATACACCTCTTCAGTCCGCAGAACGAAGCTATTCCTTTGAATTTCAAGAAGAAGACGGAAATTTCAGTCTACAAAACAATATTAATAATAATAATACAAATAATATTAACAATAATAAGAAGTCATTAATGAATGGACACATTGATAGTGAAAGTGAACAACGAAGAAGTCAATGGCTTGAAAGCAAAATTATGCAAATGCAAAGTCAAACACTTCCTGAAAACAATGAATCAAAACAACAAACGTCAACTCAATCTCAAAATGAGAAATTGGCGGTTGAATTAAGAATGTATGAGTTGCTTGAGTTCGCAGAAAAGTTTTTCAATAATCACTCCAAAGAGTTTGGCGGAGGAGTTATTCGAACTCTAACTCGAAAAAGAAGAAGCGGTGAAGACTTTCTGCCTAAAAACGAAATGATAGTATGGACGCCATCGAATGCAATTCCCACATCGCACGTGCATTTACACGATCCCGAAAATGTGGTGATCGCTTGCGCTATATTTAAAGAGCTTTGTAAATACATTCAATCAGACATCAAACCAGAAGCGGAAGTGAGACTTATTCAGACAATAATAGGCCACGGAATAGAACGCGAAGAACTACGCGATGAGATTTTTGTACAATTAGTTCGTCAGTCGAATCAAAATCCATCACGAGATGAGACAATACGCGTTTGGATGATGTTAGGCCTGACTACAGCTGCTTTTCAACCGAGTAAACCATTTGCGAAGTACTTCTATAGTTATTTGCGAAAACATTTGCGAAAAGACGCTGCGATATCATGTTATGCTCAATTCTGTTTAGACAATTTACACTCTCCTAAAGCCCATATCAGGCGAATGCCTCCCTCTTCACTAGAAGTGAATGCAGTCAAAACTCTAAGTAGTCTCGTTTGTCGCTTCTATTTCTTGGACGGAAGGACTAAAGCCATAGACATCCATCCCTGTGACACTGCAAATGACGCCATGCTGTGCCTTTCAAATAAAATAGGTCTCAGATGTTTAGATGGTTGGGCTCTTTATGAACTAACACCTGATTATGAAAGAGTTATTAAAGGACATGACTATCTCGCGGACATCATTACTAATTGGGAAATGTTTCAAAGAAATAGCACTTATGCGAACAAACACTCAACTCTTTCTAAACAAGGCTCTAACCAGACATTAGGCGCAGGCGATTGCAAATTCGTCTTTAAAAAGCGCTTATTTAGGAATACGTGTGAAATACCTCACGATCCGGTCGAAGTCAACTTACTCTATGCTCAAGCGGCTCATTGTGTCGTCAAAAGAGATGAATTTCCTGTTAGCGAAAGAATAGCTTTACAATTGGCTGGACTTCAGGCACAGGTCTCTCTCGGAGAATATGTTGACGGAAGGATTGAAAGCTATGAAGACATTGAGAATTATATATGTTATCGCATTAGGCGAGCAGTAGGTTATAGTAATATGGAATGGGCTCTCAAAATAGCTGAAGCCCACAAAATGTATGGCAAAGGAAAAGCTGACTTAATCGCAAAAGTTTGGTACTTATCAGTTGTGATGCAATACCCACTTTATGGCACCACATTATTTGCAGTCACTTACAAGGGTTATCTCTCTTATGGCCATAATCTGGTTCTGGGGATAAACGCAGACGGAATATTGATTACAAACCCTGCGGACAAATCTATACTTAATGCTTATCGTTATTGTGATATCGAATCTCTTACAGTATTTCCCACTGAAAATTTCCTGTCTATTAAATTAGTGAAAACATTGACGGATTCTCATAAATGCTTTACATTCGAGACCAACCAAAAGGAGGAAATCGCTTCACTGGTGGCCAGTTATTCACCCAATCATTCAAATTGGATGAGACAAGCAAATGCTGTCAACGCTAACAATACAACCAATGGTGAACCTAATAAAAGGCGATTACTTAAAATGACATTAGAAGATAGGATGAAATTACATCACGACGTCGTCAACTGTAGGCGAGTCTTAATTGATAGCAATATTATGAGAAAACCAGCCGAAGAAAACTTAGGTCTAATTCGAAATACTTTGAGAAGACTTAATAGAGTTCGTTTGGATAAATTAAGACAAGAATATGGCAGTGAATTCGAAGAAGGATTCTTTCGCCATTTCCCGCATTCATTCTGGGCCTACACTAAGAGCCCAATGCAGAACAGCATTCTTGTCATTTCAGATTCTGAATTGGAAACGACTGCAGTCAATAATTTCAATTCAATACTCGCTTATTCAGGTCTTAATATTCCTGAGAACGAAGAGAATGCATTGGATGAGAAAGAGTGGCCGCGCGCGACACAAAGGGATCAAATAAGATTAGCCCAAAGTATTTTGGATAAGTGTTTACGAAAAGACGCCGATATATTGCGAAATGAATTTTTCTTACAATTAATAAAGCAGACCACAGATCATCCCGACCCTAATAGTAGAGTCAATTTAAGGCATTGGCAACTATTGGCACTCGCCTGCAGTATTACATATCCGAGTGATCGGCGTATTCTCGGTTACTTACACTCTCATCTGCGAAGATGTGCTTTGGATGAAGTGACAGAAGAGGGACAGTTCTCTCATTTCACTCTACGCAATCTTCAGGGAACTCTTGAGACCAGAGGCCGAAAGTTAGCGCCTTCGAGATCAGAGATCATGAGTACTATTAATTGCCGTCGTATTTATGCGCGAATCCATTTTCTCGACGGACAGTTCCAAGCGGTCGAATTCGACGCCTGCGCTGTCATTTCGGAAGTTATCGAACAAATTCAGATCAAAATAGATTTGCGCCAAAACGCTCCGGGATATGCATTGTATCAATTGTTGGGCTCTAATAATGAACAGGCTTTACAACCAGAAGAGAAAGTGGGAGACGCTATCGCTTTTTGGGAGAAATGGCACGAAGAACAGGGAAAGACCACTTTGAATAAGAAAGGACATGAAAAAACACATTTTTTTGTATTTAAAGTGAGTAAATCCACTATAAATTATAATTTCGAGATTTCATTATTGTTGCCAAATATCGTCAATGTATAAGTCATGAAAAGTCTGTCCGACTGTTAAACATTTTAGGTTTCAAAAGCAAACTTTTGCAATCAACCAATAATGCAATATCAAGGTATATATTTAATAACAGGTATATATTTAATAACACAATAGGCACTCACAAAAAGTATTTCTAAATACTGTATTTTAAAATGATATCAAAACATGATTGAGATAAGAAAATTTTATGAGCTATTTAATTGAGTTTCGTGAAATAACTCAATTCAACCCAAAACAATTGTTTCACGATTAGATAAGTTTTATTGTAGAAAATTAATGGTACAGAATATCAATATAATAACATTTTGTTGTGTTCAACTTATTTTCACAAAACAATTCCCCGAATGAACAGGTCTTATGAATACTCAGTGATTGGCAATTAATTAATAGCCGTT
>JAQGAN010000560.1:0-10318 GCA_034697745.1 Nothrus palustris
TCTTCAGTTATTGTTCTGTCTGGAAGTGGAGTTGTTTTACTAATTATCTCATCGGTGGTCACTCTCTGAGTTGTAATGTCTTTCCTAGAAATAATATCTTCACTACTTGTTCTGTCTGGAAGTGGAGTTGTTTTGGTAATAATATCATCAGTGGTCACTCTCTGAGTTGTGACTTCTTTAGGACTAACCATGTCTTCAGTTATTGTTCTGTCTGGAAGTGGAGTTGTTTTACTAATTATCTCATCGGTGGTCACTCTCTGAGTTGTAATATCTTTCGGAGAAATTATATCTTCACTGATTGTTCTGTCTGGAAGTGGAGTTGTTTTGGTAATGATCTCTTCGGTGGTCACTCTCTGAGTTGTAAGTTTTATAGGACTAACAATGTCTTCACTGATTGTTCTGTCCGGAAGTGGTGTTGTTTTGCTAATTATTTCTTCGGTGGTCACTCTCTGAGTTGTGAGTTCTATAGGACTAACAATGTCTTTAGTTATTGTTCCGTCTGGAAGTGGGGTTGTTTTACTAATTATCTCTTCGGTAGTCACTCTCTGAGTCGTCAGTTTTATAGGACTAACAATGTCTTCACTGATTGTTCTGTCTGGAAGTGGAGTTGTTTTACTAATTATTTCTTCGGTGGTCACTCTCTGAGTTGTAAACTCTTTTGTAGAAACAAAATCTTTAATAACGGGTCTGTCTGTATCTCGACTTTCGGTAGAAATTGCTTTTGTTGTTTCACCAAAAGATGTTTTTTCTGTACTTAAGTCTAACTTTGAAACTGTACTATCAGTTACTCGACTTAGTGTTGAAAAGTCTTTTGTATTAGTTGTTCTATCACTGGTTGGTTTGTCTGTTATTACATGTTGTTCTTCGGTGTCATCTTTTGTTTTATTCAATGTTTTCTCTATTTTTGGTATATTTAAAATTGTTATTAATATTTTTGCTCATTTTATATTTAATTGAATTCATACCGCATTCATATCTTGGACAGCATTCAGTATCCAATTTAACTTTTTTGCATTTTTCATTCACTTCGAATTCTGGTTTTGGTTCACATATTATTTCATCACAATATACCACACTATTAATACACATGCAGTACTCCATACACAAGTCTCTTGACATCACTTCATCGCCATTCTTATGGATCCTTCCCTCGTGACGACAAACTCCTGTTTTCATAAGATTATACATTATTTTCCATTTAATTTATTTCAAGTTATATAAGTTTCTATTCAAACCTTCTCCTGGAATCAAACCGGGGGTTATAACTGGTCTTTTTGTAGTTGTCTTTTTGGTCACTTGTGAATGGACTTCACCCGGAATTGTGGGCTTCAGAGCCACTGTTCTGGTAGTTGTGCGCACTTCTCCAGGAATTATGGGTTTGACTGAAGATTCAGTTGTTGACGACTTATCTATTTCTAGATTTTTTTTATAAACAATCAATGATTACAATCAAAATAAAACAAGATTTGTATTTTTTTATTCGTTTAATTAAATGAACTGTTTTGAAGTGTATTCAAACAAAGGCAATACTTGCCGATAGTCTCACGTCTCGGTCCCATTGTTAATGTGGTTGAAGTTTGAATTGATGACAGATTAGTTGTGTCGCTACTTATGATCGGTTTATATGTTGTTGAAGTGCTGTATCTATAAGTAGTTGATATGTTTGTATCTATGGAACGAACAGATCCTAAGGTTGAACTCTTGTCAAGTTCTGATGGAACACTTGAAATATTGGTCACATTCTGTGACGCAACTACTGTTGCAGTTGTAACATATGGTCCTTCACTAATAATTGAATCCTTCTTAGCTGACGGCTGTTTAATAGTTGTAACTTCAGGTGTGCCCTCTATTTCTGTTCCTCCCGTTTTATTATCTTTCGGATCTGTTGGAACCGATGGCACCAATTCGTGCTCAGCAGGTGTTGATGTTTCCATCAATTTAGAAGTTGTTTTCTCTTTTTTTGTTAACTCGGAATCTGTTAAGTCAGTTAAAGAAATAGTAGTTGAGGTTTGGGTTGAAATGGACGAACTCGTTATGGATGTATTGCTTGCAATGATAGGACGCGGTGTGGAAACGACTGAATTCAATACAATAGTCAGTCGTTAGCAAATAATCAAATTATAATTTATTGTAATGCATTGAAAAACTCACAACATTCGTATCTTTCTGGACAACAGCTGTCGTTCTCACTCGGAATCGGAACACATCCATCGCACGGAGGCTTACATTCCTGAACAGCACAAACAACTTCATCTCTCATACAATAGCAATGTTCGCAAGGATTAGATGAAGGAACTGCTTCCCCGTCGCTATAATACTTATCTTTCGCAACACATCCTCTCGAAGGGTCTCGAAGATAAGGAGGAACAGTTGTGGCCGCTTTGCTTGCTATTCAACATTTGTATATTTAGTAAACAGAAGTGAACAATGAATAGCTCTTTAAAACTTACAGCAATTGTAACGCGAAGGACAACACGAGTCGGGTTTGAAAATAGGATCACATCCACGAACGCCTTGTAGAGCACATTCTTGCATAACACACGCGGATGTGTTGCGAATGCAATAACATATTTCACAGGGTTTGCTCGACTCTTGTGGTATTTGTTGGCCTTCTCTGTAATGTTCGCCATCCAAATAACAGCCTAATCGATGTGATTGAACTAATATATTATACGAAAGCTAAACATATCAAATATATTATTATATACCGGGACCCGATTCTATTGACTCTGTTGTTGTATGCGATTCTGGCTCAGGTTCGGGCGTCACTAGAATTTAAATTATAAAAGTTGTAGATTTACTGTAGTTGAGAGATATGAACTGTATATCAATACAACTTTGAGTGGCTTACCGTCTGGACATGTAATTTTGGGACAACATTCGCCTTTGACTTTTTCTATAATACATCGCTCACCGAGTGGTCGAATGAATGGACAAACACGAAGGTAACACATTAACATACTATTAACACATGTACAGTTAAGACACGGCTCATTGGTTTCTATTTGTTCTCCATTTTGGTAATGTTTTAGTAAATAATAACAGCCTATGCGAAGTCAAATACAAAACTGATTATATTCTTATTATAAGTCCAACAATTCTAAAGAATAACCTTTTTCTCGCGGAGATCTGAATCGGCCGTACGAATGAAATGGTGCTGTTTATCGATTAATTTTTTAAATATAATTAATGTTTTTCTTCATTTTTTTGAACGGATTATAAAATACCTGAAAATACTGGTGAAAGTAAAATGACCAGAAACACTAGCGTTGCGACTAAAATGGCACACGTCCTACTATCTGAAGATAGTCTTAGGTCCATATCTGGACCGAGTTATGAACTCTTGGAGTCCTAGAGATAACATATTAAAAAATGTTGAGAAACTAAAATATCATTTATTTCATAGAATTATACATTTGCTTTCGAAAATTGCTTTAATTGTAAACTATAAAGAAAGATATGTAAACTATAAAGGCTCTCATCTGTGCCACAAAGTATTGTGAAAAGTTTCATCTAATACTAGACATGAAAATATGAATTATTCACAATTTTCTCAACAAATTAAGAAGAACCAAATCTTCATTGACAAGTCAATCGACCTTCTAATCTGATTGAAAGAAGCCTCACATTGGCCTCGCTTTAAAGATGCGATATTTTGTATATGTTATGTCACGCATACAACGGACTTATCAATAAGAGTGTAAAGTGCTCTCAAACTGTTTCTTATCTTCCAAATTGAAGTTGACATTGAATTTAATTTAGATTTGGTTTTAAATAAGAATATATTTTTAAATGTTTTCATTTGACAAATTGTAATGTAATGTCATTCCAAATAAAAATATTTTGAAAATTGAATTTTAAAAATTTCGCAACAAAAATCACTAAATGATATAATTTTCGATGATATGTGGTTTTCCAATGAGAAGCTTTCTCTTATCGTGTTTTACATTTCAAATACAGTACAGTAAAACCTCCGTAAATCGAACCCTCTCTATGTCGAACAAGTTTTCAGGAACCAACCTATGTTCGATTTACGGAGGTTTTACTGTATATGAGTAATAAATTTTTTTCTGACCTAAAATATCTAGAAATAAGTAAATAAACTTCAACTGTATATCTTTAAAATGAATACCAATTGGTTTAAGTAAATCTCTTGAAAAGCTTAAGTATTAGACTTAACTTTATTGACTTTAAAGATATGACTTAACTTCGAAAATTAGTATATCTTTAAACCAAAGATTGATAGATATTAAAGAGGCTGATCACAAAGTGATCACAAACTAATCGCAAATACGCCATAATTATGTTTCTTCAATAAAAAAGAAAAATTGAAGAAAAGTTTTTAGTTTATTTTTCTCATCTATTAAGTACTTTCCATATAAAGGAGGGATTATTTTTTCTGACACTTTGACATCTTTTATCATTTATTATTCTTTACTTATTTTCAATAAACGTATTTAACAAAAAAGATGATGATATTAATCATTGATTAGATTTACCAGTAATGCACTGCAAATGGAAAAGTTTCATGAAAAATGAGTCATTTCTATTCCTGCCGTTTACCACATCATTATAGCATTTATGAATACCATTTTTAAATACAACATCTCTTAAACAATTTTTTTTCATTTACTAATTTTAAAAATAAAGTTAAGGCACTAATATTGGCATTAATACAGCCACTATAAAGCACCATCACATCAACGAAGGTCACTTTTCCGCTTAATAAACTATTGTATATTTATAATATTCGTGCATTCTATACAACAAATTCTTACATTTTTTGATGTCAATACATTCCTGAATGAAGTAATTCTTAATGTTTTAAATATATTGAATATTGAAAATTGAAAATTTTTATTTCTCAAATTATTTCTCAATTTATAAATGAATGATATAAAAAGATATTATAGGCAAGTGATACTATTGATTACTCTTTTTGTTTGCATAAACCACAGGCATAAACATACTTAACGTGTATATAAAAACATACTAATAGATATTCTTTAAAAATAATTTATTTTCATATTAAATATAATGTTGCGATAAAGCCATTAGTTATGCCTTAATAAGTGTCAAACCTTAATGATATTCTTTTAGACATCAAAGTTAAATCAGTTATTATGTACTAATAAGACATAATTAACATTCTTCAACATAATTAAGCTTAAATATCAATTAATGATCAAATAAGTTACTTTTATGATTTAATAAACAGTATTAAACACCCTTTTAAGATCTAATCAACTCATTTTCTAAAGCATTAATTTTTCTAAAAGAATATTCTAAAAATTTTATCATTTTTTCAGTTCCTTTAATTTTGAAATTTAAGAATAATTTATAGAATATTCTTTAGAAACTTTAATTGGAAAAAGTTGTTAATTTTGATAGATTGATAGCTGTTTTTTTATTATTATTAGAGACTGTTATTAGAGATTTATTATTTACAAAACTCAAATATTCTTAATATTTTTGAATTAAAATAAAGTCTCTTTGAACTTAAATTTTTTGTTTACATCTTAAATATGACTCCTATTTCTAGTTATGATTTTGTATTTTTAAATAATGATAAAAAAAATTAATGTGTTATAAAGTTATAAGTCAGACAAAATTAATTAGAATTTGTGTTTGGCTGATCACTGATCCCTTTAATGATATGGAATCCTTAAATTCTTAGCACTGTTTAAAGTACGGCATATATTAAGTGAATGTCCTTTAGTGCAATGATAGCAGCCATTGGCCATTGCATTGGCTTTTGTATGGATTGCGCAAAGAAAATAAAAGAGAAAGTTGGTATGAATTAGATTGAGAGATGTTCTGTTTCGTGATAGTGTGAGAGAGAGGGCAAGTCCCGTATCAAACATTTTTGAGAGCAATTATAAATGATTTAGTTAATTGACTCCATAATGAATTAATCACATATTACTTGATATTTAAAATAGTCTTAATTTTCATGACTAAAGCATTAAGAATTAATATGAGTTTTTTTAAATAAGTGTAAAGTTTGCTTCAATTAATAGAGAATCAAGTTTTGACATAAGCAAGAGTTCATTCGCTTCTATAGAGATTGCTGTCACTGGACGTTGAACGGCTTGTAAGGTTGTAAGGCTTGTGAGGTTGTAAGGCTTGTGAGGTTGTAAGGCTTGTAAGTCTTGTAAGGTTTATTGATCATCCGAACACGTTTTCCTGCGGCTCAGCAACTCATATTTTTATCGTCCCATTTGAGACACTCAATGATAAGTTTTGATTGAAGATCACAAAAGCGAAAATAATGTGGAGATGATATAGTGTTTGGTGGTTTTGGAGAGACATAGTTTTTATGTCAATGTCGGCGAAATTTTTTCAATGTCGGCGAAAAAATAAAAAATAAAGTTCAAATACCATCAACTTAGATCTCAAGGCATAGATTTGAATCTTTGATAGACACATAAACACTGAAATTGTGACTTAAATGAGAGCGTTAAATATGGTATAAATAACTCGACACAACATATAAGAGAGTAAATCATCAAATAATTTTGACTTCAATTTAGAATGACTTGACTTATGAATAGTTTCATTGATGACCGGAAATCACAATAACCGGTAATCACAATAACCGGTCGAATGATATGCATAAATAAAAAGAGATGTGTTTTTGCAGTTTTGCATAAATGAGATTATGTTGTTTACGCTTCGCAACCTATTGTTTACGAATTGTTTTGGTAAATATTATAATTTTAAAAAAAGAATCTCAACATTAAGTTGTTGTTACTTTACTTAACAATATAAAAGTGAAAGCAAGACAACTCAAACATAACTTAACCTAAATGTTGGCAATGTTGGCATAAGATAACCAAACAGACCTAGACGTCCCCGACCCAGCTCAAAATGACTGTGAGCGTGTTAGGAATCCGTGCCTGCGTGACCAACTAATTTGATTGGTATAACACTATAGTTAGTTTGCATAATGCACAATATTGGTCGATGGTTTAGAATCCTTGCCGATGGGTATATATCAGTTTCACAGGTGAAATGTTAAGCTATAGCGTCACGAATGGATTCTAAGTATTTGTTTGGATCGAGTGGTATCACGAGTACAAAACAATGAAGAGCATTAAATGATAATTGTTTTGAACAATCTCTTTAGTTTAATAATAAAAATCATCATCTGTGTTAAGATTTTGAAGTTCAAATAGTATAACTTAATAAATAAGTTATTGTTTAAATTATGGAATGCCATAGAGTTCCACAATTTTTGAACGTATCTTCTTCAACTCCACTCCATTACCATTCAACTTAAATTCTATACTGACATTTCATAAATATATTATATTCTATTATTTAAATGAGTTATTAGAGAATAAAAGAATCGATAATCATTTTTCTACTATAATTGAAAGTTTAGCACAACATATGATTCTTTTTTTGTATGCTATTAACAAATAAATGATGTGAATAAACTCGAATTTCATTAATTCTAATCATTTTAATTCTTATAACACAATTTCACTCCATCTTCACCAGAATCTTCAAATCAAATTTAATTAATTTCAAATTGCAATTAAACGCTTTTAACAATTTTTGTGATTCTGCCTCAACTATATGGAGATGGAGTTAAAATTTGGTTCTCTATTATCCTCTGTAAAGTAAATCTAAATCTTTTGCATCGAGTTTAGAACAAGGAAACATGTTAGTCAAATAAACTGTTAACATCATTATCATTCTCCTTCAATATGATTTTTATGAATGATGTCATTTCTAACAGATATATTAATAAAAAAAATATTGTTAAAATCATAAATATGACTTGTGGTTTCTCAGGCTTTTAAATTTTATAATATATGTTAGTTATGAACTGTAATTCATAATTGGATTCAAAGTTATTTACAAGTTCTTTCATATCATCCAAAAGTTAATTATTTAAGAGCATTTCAATAAAATCATTAAACTCATTGTTTTTTAATAATTTCAATTTAAATTTCAATTATATAAAATAAATTTATTTTCTATTTATGAGTCAGTGTTTAATAAAGGGAAAAAATAAAGGAAACGATTTTAAAATCTCAAAAAATCTTACGCAAAAGTACTTATCTTATTTCTATTTTCTATCGGTTGTAAAACTTTAATTGCATCCATTATTAAAAGCTCAGTCATGTTTATAAATTAGAAGAAAGATATTACAGAAACCTCATCTGCTATTGTACAGTAAGTATTACACAATAATTGTCACATTTCGCCAATTAATTGAAAACACTTATTAAAAGTATAAAAAATAACGAGTGTTTCAAAATGTTTAATTGAATGACATGTAAAGGCATAAAAGCTTGCAAATGAAGATGACTATAAATAGAAAAGCTTAGTTATGTTAGAACTTTACCTTAAATTCCAATTGTATGCCAATATATCCAATAATAAAATATGGCTCACAAAATGTGTCACTGAGAAAGCACTTAACTTTAGAGATACACGTGAATAAGTTATGCAGTGATAGTTTTGGTGAAGATAGTTTTAGTGAATTTTGCCAATTCTGAGCTACAAATATACCGGCTATCTCATTGTCCATTTACAAGACAATATTCTAAAAGATTTACATCAGGTTATTTCACTTGTTTAAATATCATGCATAAGCTATGAGAATCAAACCTCTGATTGGCTGAAAGTTGCTGTAGAGTTAGAGGCAAAGACGATATTCAGGGATGACAGGACTATCATCCAAAACTTTCTTATAAAGCCAATTCTGGAATCAGTCTTATGCTTATGCTTTGTATACCAGTATTACAAAGTAATTTTCATAAAGCCTGGCTTTAAAATTCAAAGTCAGTTTTCATAAATGTTTTGTAATGTTGAATACAAACTACTGGTATTCTGTAAAATGAATACTTTTATGAACTCATGAATTCATGAATGAATAAAGATGTAGATTTTTATCTAAAAGTCAGCTATTATTATTTTTTCTATTATTAATAGTAAACAAGTTGGTCTTTATAGCTACTGATGATGCCTACTGATGCCTTTATAGCTACAAAAATGATGCCTCAAGAAAAAATAGTTGTAAAGTTCTTCTAATATTACTATCACAAGTTAGTTAATTATTAAAAGGTATTCCAAACATTTAAAGGGGTTGAATCAAGAGAAGTGCTATTTCGGTTACTGAAAGTTTAATCCTTATTGCTTACAATGACTGGTAATTATCATAGCTATCTGTTTTCTTCCTGATTTTGATTATGGCTTAATATAATGGTTTAATATGATGGTCATATTATAATTCTCATTTATTATATTCACTTATTTTGTTCATTGCTTTTGTAACCAGTGATTTGCATTATTTAATACAATCAAAATCAATCACAACAACAATTTCTCAGAAATAAAGTTAACACAAAGTTAACACAAAGTTCAAGTCTTAAATGAAAGTTTAATGTATTTAATAAATTTATCAAACTTTTTCTATTCATTAATTTTAAAAAATCTCCTAAAAATGTGAAACCCTTTTAATTATAAATGGTTTTTAATGCTTATTTAGCTTAAAAGCAAAGTATAAAAAAACATAAACATGAAAAATTCAAGTATTAATGAACTTATAAATTTTTTTCACCATAATTACATTAAGAGTTAGCTTAATGCCCACCCCTTTACAGCTTTTCCTTTAAGCCTGAAGTGCATTATGTGTTTAAATTTCCTTTTTGTTGAGATAGCGTCAGCTCTTTGAGCAAAAATATTTGTATTACGTTATATATCAATACTTGTAAAAGTTATGACAACGGGTGAGCTAATCCTTCTCATGACGAGCTTTATTGTATATCTTGGAAAACCCCTTTTCGATTCAAGTTTTAGAGATAGCACAAGAAACCAATGTTCTCATCATTATTCGCACAAAATCGCGTCAAAGTTCCGGTAAAAGAGATTACAATGAAGTTTCGTAAACTTTATCTTAACTTTAGAGAAAAATTGCAAAATTCTTTTTTCATTTCTTCACGAATTCTATTTTATTTCTCAAGAAAAAAATAAACAAATATAATTCTCATATTTTTTACCATTCTTTCTATCAATTTTTGGCCACACAGGAAGGCATTAAATCTCATTTTATTTTGCTTTGGCTAATGGGCTACAAATTATTGCTCATTTTAAAAGAAAAAAATTAAGCATTATAACCATTTGTAAACTTTAATATCAGTATATATTCCATATTTTTTCTGCAAATTAGGTAATAATTATTATTTTCTCGGAAAATCATTTGCAAATATATAATTTCGATCATTTTCGTGGAAATTTATTTAGAAAAACAACTACAGAATTCCAGTGAAAGATGTGTATATTAAATAACTGCACTTTGTTT
>JAQGAN010000561.1:0-10318 GCA_034697745.1 Nothrus palustris
AAATAATTGTATTTTTAACATTAAATCTTAGAATATAAGTAATACACACTTTGAAACATAGGATATAAATAAAAATGATTAAACTTTTTAAAAATATTTTAAATTAAAACTAATCAATTATCAAAATATAACAGATGCCACTTTTTTGCTTTAATTGTGTGAACAGTTTAGCCACTCATGAATTCAAAGGTACTAACCCTGAGATATAACCTGTCATTACTCGTCCTAATATGAAAATTATAAATATTAGATCCAGAATAAAAAATTTTGGATACTTTTTAATAACATTACTACTAATAATTGTGAAAACATGATGAAAACCACTGTGTAATACATATCAGACACATATATAGTAATGATTATAAGTATAGATTATAAAGTATTGTAATATTTTTTAACAGAGAATAATTTATGATATAAATATAGCTGAGAATGGATTATAAGAATAGCAATTTGCTTTTTTCATTCATGTCAGTGATACCATTAAATATGTTTGTATATTATAAATTATAATATATATTGTTATCTATAATATATTCACTCAAAATTTTAACAAATAGTATTTTCTCATTTTAGAAAACAAAAACTATTGGATTTCTTTTAAAGATAAAGCGATGAAAAACTATTTTTTAAAAGATAAAGCGTCTGTTATATTTTGGACTTCAGATCATATACATATGTTTTATGGATAGTTTTGGTTTTCAGAGACCATTAGTATTCTTAAGTTAGTTTTCACTCAAACCATCATTGAATTTCCGTATCGACCGATGTTATCAAATTAAACCCACAGATCAATCAATTTCATGTCAAAATAGATATATTAATAATTTACTTAATAAAGAATATTCTGTCAAAAAGATACTTCAATTTAGTAACAAATTGTAGGCAATTATTACAGGAATTGGATTAAAGCTTAAAAATTGATTTCAGAAAAGCCCAAAAGTGTAGACAAAACTACAAATCAATTATTCAAACATTGAATTCTTGTTTTTTGCCTTAAAGAGTATGAGTTAGCCTTTGCTATAATAAAATTCAATTAAATGGAGTCTATTTTTTAAATTAATTAAAGGAAAGTTTGAAAGAGACTAATATGAGATAAGGTTAAGGCTTCGTAAAACAAGATAATAATATTTTCGACATAAGTCTATTAAACTATAGTCTCAGCTCTAATCTGTTGACAAATCACAGTTAAATAGCTCTAAACAATGGCTGACGACAGAGAAAATCAATGATTGTTTTCAGTGCTTTAACACTGAATTAATGTTAATCTACAGTATTATTGATTTTCACAATGTCTCTAAACTTAATACAGCATTTGTCGGATATGAAACCCATAAAAATATATGAAAACCAAAATTACCTAAAACTTTTACGTATATCACTTTTCATCTCAAAAAACAATATATATATATATATGTACTTATTTATTTATATTTTAATTAACATTTAAAAGTGAAATAAATTAATTTAAAGTTTTGGTCACTTAAAACACATAATGAGCTATTATTGAGGATTTAGTTCTGTCCCAATGCCTTCAAAATAGCCTGAACTTCTTCAGCAACGGAAGTGAGAACGTATTCAAATTGTGCTTTAGTCTTAACCATTCCCATGCGTTGATCACGGATATGCTCAAGAGTTGCCGCGATGTCGATCTCTTTGGCTCCTTTTGACATACGATTCAATACCATATCAATTAAAGCATAAGTTCCGGTACGACCAGTTCCGTCACTAACATAATAACGCATTTAATTAGGGCTTTTGTAATGTTTCGCTAAATTATATCTTAAGCATACATTCAATGAGACAATGCAATGAATTTTTTGTAAGCTATTCTCTATATTCCTTGCGGAATATTCCTATATTCTCTAATACAATATTCCGCTTAATTCTAGCCATTAATTCATTAAATTGTCTCAAATTTTTATCTCAGAAATGAAAAAAAGTTGAGTAAACATTTGATCAAACATTTACCTGCAATGCGTTACTATCGGACACGAACGGCCTCTGTATGACTTATTAACTTTCCTGAAAGATCACAAAATGATAGATAGATTAAGATTAGGGTTTGTTGGAAAATATGACAAAAATCCTAAATTAAAATTAGATTTGTTAGAATAGTTAATCAAATTAAGAACAAATTAGTTTTTCAATAACTGAAGAAAACGATGCATTAGTTGAGTTAAGTAGTGGTGAAATACTGAAACATAGCCATCACTTTTGTGACTATGCAATTAAAATGCGATTTGTAACGCAATTGCACCAATCACAAAAATGATGACCACATCACAGACGAGTTAGTTTAGTGGAGTTTAGTTTAAATAATAATCAGCTTAAGAATAGATTTTGCAATGAATAAAGTTTTGAAAAAGTATTTCATATTAATGAGAATATCATTATAAGAGAATATGAGAGTAAAGATTATTTGAAGCAGTTATGCGTTAATATCGCAACAGATATGTAACATTTTTGAATAAGGATAATAGTGATGCATAAGATGCTTACCTTCTGAATTCTAGTATAGATTTTGTGTTCGGCGGCACTCCATTCTCGGGCCAGGACAAGAAGTGGAACTGAGTTACAGTTCGTGTTTCCCCTGTTTTAAAATTTTTCAAATAAAAGCTACGAACGAGATAGTCATCGCACCAAATGTGTTCAGATACAAGATGTACTTCATAAGTATGATAGACTTCGCTGCCTTCTTCGGGCCAATATCGGTGACACATCGCAACGCCATTCTCCATAAGACGAGTGAGCATAACGATAATGACACTTCCCTGTTCCCAAACCATCTAATTTAATAAAAGATAACCGATTATAAGTGTGTCGCAGAGGAGAAACTCAATTAGTTGAATGGTTTTGTCACTTAACCAATGGCTGAGAATACTTAATACTACAGTGTATAAGATTAATCATAGACTTGATTACCTGCCAGAAATCAGCAGTTGTGTGAGGAAGTGGTCCTTGTGTTGCAATATATGCTGGATTGCGAGGGTCGTGATCGGTCTGCAGTTAAATAAATAAATAAATATCACCCATTTCTGCTCAAATTGATTCTAATAAATAGAGATAACAAAGAACAACATTGAGAATAAAACCTTTACTTACGATAGTATTAGCGTTGATATAATCAGAACCGGAGATATTGGCCAAATCGTTGAGAATAACACGTGAGTGATCGTACGGCAAAATATCTGGATAACGATTTTTCTTAGCATTTTGTGGCAAATTGGCTGCATTTGTCGAACAGGGATCTGCTTCATATGCGCAAAGAGCTTCCCATTCTCTGTCGAGGCGATCTTTTTTCTTCAGATGATCCTCCATATAGCTCTTCAATACAATTGTTTACAATGTTAGGTATTATTCTTAGCTCTTTTGGGTTTACTATAAATTTAAATCTATTGAAAAATAAATCAAATATAACTTTTTTACCAAAATTATATGTCCAGTTGAGACATCCATATTAGAAGCAACAGGTTCTTCATTCCTGAACAAAATTTTAGTGATTAAAAATTAATATTGAAATCTCTTGATATTAGAATATGTATAACTATTGAATAATTTTATTCCGGCTTAGAATTCAAGACTTATGGCCCAGAATTCAAGACTTATGGCTCAGACTTATGGCTCTAAAAATGTTGATAAAAGTTTAAATAAGTAATGACTTTTCATTCGATGAAAAGGGGATTATTTTGTGATAAGACTGAGTCTCTTTAATAAACTTACGTAAAAATATATTGAAATTACTGACCGATAGTGAGTGATGGGAATTGTTTTAAGGAATACAATTTCAACTATACTTAAGGTTGAATAAGATTTCGGATTTTATTTGGAAAGAGTAATGGATTTATTAGTTTTATGTATCGACAAAATAAGATTAAAATGCTATGACATTAACATTAAAAGCATATTTAAGCTTAATCAATATGTTATACTATAAAGGAATGTCTATACTATGTCTTCTTTTCCAGCAATAAAGCTTTGGCATAAGAGCCGAAACATTTTGAGATATGCGACCAATCTTTAGGAATGACTTATATCTTTATATATTTCTATAAAGTTGTTATTACAGTATTTTATTACGCGATGTATTAATCTTTAATGTCCGTCCGTTTTTCTCTTTATCTGTTCCTCAATGGACTCTCATTTGCTTTTTATTTTGAGTGCATAAATAGCACACGAAAACGAGTAGATAAAGAAATAACAAATATTTGTCTTGTAATGGGCAGATTATTACGTGCGCCATAAGCTCCATATATAAGTTTATATACAGATAGTGTAGATAGTGTATTATGCTATTTAGACATTACTGGCCCTTCATCAATTTATCTGACCAGAGTTTACTTTACGGGCGGATAATAGCAATGGGGATAGATATTGACATATAAGTCAAATTAGCCTGCTTCATTTTATATATATATTTGATAATCTATTTTTTCCAATTTTCAATTTATTTTCAACTCGCTTTTCAAATCTAAGTCATGAATAATTCTATACATTTTTTCTATTATTTTTACTCATTCAACAAAATTCTTGCAGAAGAAAAAATTTAATAGAATATTGTGTGAAATTTTATTATTTCAATAGCTTTATTAGTATTAGAGTATTAGAGCTTCACTGAGTTTTTTGAATAAAAATCTACAGATAAAAGTACACTATTTTGAGCACAGAATATTCTATATCATATATGGATGTTTTGCGTTTGATATAACATTAAGTTTTGCGTTTTGTGTTTATTATAGTTATTAACAAACTATTAAGATCTTAAACAACAACAAACTAAGTGTACTTGAAGAAAAGTATACAGTGATACCTCGTTATAGTGAACCTCTTTATAGTCAATCCGAGTTAGTGTTAATAAGGATTTTGGTCCCAATCATAACAAACTAATACTATTTTACTTCTTTATAGTGAAACCGAGTTATAGTGAACACTAGTGTTCGGTCCCAAGCGATTCACTCTATCGAGGTATTACTGCACTTAGTCTAATCGGTTTGTTATTAAAAGGTTAGGATTCAAATTTATTTCAGCTTATTTTACAAATTGTCTTTTTTTGAATTAATTTCTAAAAATTGTTTATAAAATATTATATTAATTATTAAAAACTATTCGAGTAGTACTCTGTACAGTAATACCTCGATAGAGTGAATCGCTGGGGACAGAACTCGAGTGTTCACTATAACGAGATTTCACTATAAAGAGGTGAAATTGTAGTTTTTTATGATTGGGACCGAAATCGTAATTAACACTAACTCGGATTCACTCTAAAGAGGTTGACTATAACTCGGTGTATGTATAATAATGTAAGATAAGATACAAGATAAACATGATTAAAAAATATTTGATATAATTTAAAAGCTCATTTTAAATGATGCCATGTGTTGGCCATTGCATATGTAATTTATATTGAAAAATATTTGATATATAAAATTCTCTTTTAGAATCTCTGATGAATTGGTATTATGTTAGGGAACGGATACATCTGGGATCAAATCAGCGAATAGCAAACACAACGAGTCCAATGCAATGCTGCTTAAACTGGCGGAACACTTCCTCAACAAAAAAAGTATACATTATACAGTGAAACCTCGATAGAGTGAATCGCTTGGGACCGAACACTAGTGTTCACTATAACGAGGTGCAACTATAAAGAGGTAAAATAGTATTAATTTGTTATGATTGGGACCAAAATCCTTATTAAGACTAACTCGGATTGACTATAAAGAGGTTGACTATAACGAAGTATCACTATAAAGAGGTTGACTATAACGAGGTATGACTGTAGAGTGTAAGTTAAACTGAAGGGACGTTAGAATTCTTTTGATGATAGAAAATAAAGACATCAAACTAGTAAAAGTGTTTTTTGTTTGAGATTATTTTGCATTGAAATAGGTTTCACTGTGTGCTATTCAGTTATGCACTCCATAACACTGTTATCAATATGACTTAGTTCTCATTCACTCTTTCTCTCCTCTTTATTTGCAATTATACTGCAAAATACGGATGAGAGGAGAGGATGTGGAAATAGTCCATTTTCAGCTATTCATCAAAATAATTCACTCAACTAATTAACTGCTTGTAATGCGACTTTTTCATCAAAATAAATACAACTATTCTATTAAAGTTGTTTTCCTTTTAACCCCTCAAAAGACTCGCTTAAACTTTTTCTAAATTTATACAGTAATACCTCGATAGAGTGAATCGCTGGGGATCTAACTCTAGTGTCAACTATAACGAGGTGCAAATATAAAGAGGTAAAATTGTATTAGATTTTTATGATTGGGACCAAAATCCTTATTAACACTAACTCGGATTCATTATAAAGAGGTTCACTATAACGAGGTATTACTGTACTAAACTTAAAAGAATTTTATTATAAGGCAGTAAACGATGGTTTAAGGTTTGAATAGCATATGATATTTGTTAGAAAATTTATAATGAGAAATGTTTCCAAAAAACGATGAAAAAGACTTAATTATTTTCTAACAAATTGGAACAAATTAAGAAAAAGATGTGTTATACCATGAAGAAGTAGATGATCTACTCGGTGGACTCGGCTGTGCCCCATCGCTTGACTGCTGTGACAATTTGCTAACAAGTTTACTTGTTGAATGAACTCCTGTGCCAGTGGTTGGCGCGACTTGGATTGGCTCTTGCTTTTCATTCGACTTATTCTGCATGCGTTGTCGACAAAGATCCTATCGATGATCAACAAAATAAAGGATCAAATTTTTTTATAAAGACTTCCAATTTTCAGTTGAAATTTACTGAGATTTGGCATTAGTTTGCTTTGAATAAGAGCTTAATTTGATAAGAAATTGTGTTTGCGTTTCATTTGAAAGCTTTTATGAAATGTTGAATGAAAAGTAAACTAAATGAGATATTTTTGAATAGTAAAAAATTAAACTCCCCTAAAGCAAGTCATTTGTGTATAACATTTGAGTTAGCCTTCTATAGAAAAGAAGTCTATCTTCATATTTCTTATTTTTGTAATTTGATATTCAATTTTCATAAACTAACTTTTATGTCAACAAAATTTTGATAATAACTTACTTTTAAAGCATAGCATTTATTTTAAAATATAAGCACACTTTTTCAATGCTAATTTCAATACATAAGTTATCCTCAATATAGCTGTCAATAATGGAAATAAATGAGATTTTCTCATATTGTACGAACTGATATCTTATCTTAAAGTAAGACTTGAGGAATGCCTAATAATGATAATAAAGTTGTTACCATTTTATAAACACTATCATGAATCTGACACAAACTATAAGCTCATCGTTTTGAAGATTTTGAATAATAGAAAAATTTAGTTAAGAAAAAAATCCATAACAATTTTACAGTATATCAAATAAATGTAATGCAGTTCTCTGTACAACTGCTAAGTCCTTCGAAGAGTACAGTAGTCTTAAAAAAATAATTTTATAAAATAGTTGCGTTTAAGCCTTTTTAATCTTAAGTATATTGTTATACAAAAAGAATTAATGAGAGCTCTATTAATGATTGTGTGAACTTGTAATTAATTAACCAAAAACTATTTATAAGAGTGAAGATTGCAAAAACAGCGCTCCTCTAACCTGATAATCTTCAGTCGCTTCCAAATCAGGTCTCGATGTGAAACCCCGTAGTTTTTCACGAAACTTAGCATTACGTCTATAGAGGAATACAAGAAGGCCGCTGACGAGGGCTGCCATTATCAATCCACAAAGTGTCAAAGTAAGAGTCGTCAGACGATGGAGTGATGCTTTTGCCACTTGATTAGACACCACTTCAAGTTTGGTCTGAAAAATAAGATACAGTTGTATAAAAGTGACAAATTAAAGCCATACTATCTTTAATGATAAAAGCGTTTGTTTTTGCATCGGTTGCAGAGAATGGGAACCAGAATAGGCTGAGAAAGACATTGTGAGCCTTTCTTTTCTGCAACATTTGTCTTTCAATTCAGAAGAATACCAACATTAATAACAGTACAACTCAAAAGAAATGGTTTCCTTAGATACCAGAGAGCAACATATGAAGTACTGTCGAATTTGAAGGACTGAAATACTATACAATACTATACAATCTCCAGTATGTGCTCTCATTGTCTGCACTCCTACTTATCTTTATATCAAATAATATAAATGTGTATTAATTTGTCAAAAGAGCTTAGCTTTAATGTTTAGCTAAATTTGTTTAAACTTAAAGACTTTATTATTATATAAATAAGTTTATAAATTTATTTATGGCTTTAAATCTGCGATCATTTAATACTGTGTATGACTAATGAATATAACCATTTGAGAGAATAGTGAGTTTAATGCCTTCATTAAAGGCTTGCATTAGCACAATATTCACTACAAATTGATTTCATTCAATGAATAGATAAATGAATGAATAGCAAAAGATTGAAAATAGAAGTAAGCCTACACTGTAATTACTTATGAAAGTATATATGAAATTATACATGAAATTATATATGAAAGTATACATGAATTGTTTACTTAAAAAGTGGAGGTAAATATGCGAATAAATAGCTTATTGTCTATACTCTATTGACCACTAATTGATAGGAGAAGTCGAGTAGACTCTAAAAGCTTTCAAAGCTTCAAAATAAGAGGCGCTCAAAGAAAGTTTGATGCATTAGAAGCAAAGATGATGTAAGTTAGGGATTAGCTTTCAGGTACTAATTTTCAATTTTGTTTGTGACTCGATAGGGCACAGTTCGGATTTCATACTATTAGAGAAATAGATACTCCCCATCAAAATCATACTCAAGATATTACTCGAGTACAGTAAAACCTCCGTAAATCGAACCCTCTCTATGTCGAACACTATTTATAGTCCCGAAACTATAAACACATTATGAGTTACCTCTCTATACCGAACCCTCTCTATGTCGAACAACCTCTCTATGTCGAACACTATTTAAACACTATTTATAGTCCCGAAACTATAAACATACCTCTCTATATCGAACACCTCTGTATCTCAAACAAGTTATCACGAACCAACCTATGTTCGATTTACGGAGGTTTTACTGTATTAACTTCTAGTCTACAAAAGTACTTCCCAAAAAAGTATTCGAGTTTACAACATATGCTATCAATGATAACATTATCTATATTATGATGAGAAAGAAGCTGACTATACATTTACTCATATGATAATTAAACAAACAACTTCTCCCATCTTCTATCGTATAAAAAGGCAAATGAAATGTGAGGGTCTGTTGTTGTGATGGCTGTTCTGAAAGCAAAACTTTCATCATTACTAATACATAAACGAAAGATAATATCTTATAGAAAAGGCAACATTAGGAGAAAACTTTTTAATTAAAGCATCTGCTCATCTGCTGCAGCATTTATAACAAAAGACAGCTATAGTCGAGGTTATAGTCGAGGCTATAGTCCAGGCTATAGTCGAGGAAATGAGCGGTGAATCTCATTGCAAAACAATCTTTGCAAATCCAGACTTTACATCCTTTAATAACTAATATCTCGTCAATTTATATAGAACTACATTCTATAATATATTCTTTGTTTTCCTTCTTCATTAATACCTATTTAATATGGGTTTACAAAATTCAATGTTTCAAACATTTTTTCTAACTATTCATTCTATCAACACATGAACTCAATTCAATTTTATATCTTTAAAAGACTGTCATTTACAAACATTTGAATCTAACACAATATAATACATCATCGCTTCATATATACAGTCGAACCCGTTTATAACGAACGAGGATATAACGAATACCCGCGCATAACGAACCATATCTTATGTACCAATTCTTTAGATTTCTTTAAAAAGTGGACACTTATAACGAGCACTTTCTCCTGCACCGACCTGTGAGTTATAAACGGGTTCGACTGTATATTTATGCAAGAAAAACAAGATTGATACTTTATTATAAAAATGTGATGTTAGACTTTAAATGTCACTTCAATTATATAAAAGAGTCAATATTTATGAAAGTCCACTCAATAATGAAAGTTGAATTATTTGGATAAACTTTCATTTGGTTTATTTCAAATTCAATAATAATATTAATTATAATAATAAATATTACAAACGGACAGACAGACCAACAACAAAATGATGAGTTAAAAAATGTTTGAAAACAGGAGTTAAGATAGTTTAATAAATTGGAGGATTTGCATAATTTTTGGTTTAGTTCATTCTTATAGTAATTTATTTTGAAAAAACTCTTTGGAATGATATAAATAAATGCATTCGTAATGAGATTGTGTTCTTGTTTTATAATAAGAAAGAAAAAATGATAATTTTAAGTCCAGACTTATTTGAGAGTAAGTTTTTGGACCATCTAATG
>JAQGAN010000562.1:0-10315 GCA_034697745.1 Nothrus palustris
CAGTTTTTTCTCATTTTGACAGGCTCAGGCTCAGGCTCGCCACTGAGCCTGAAAAGCTCGAGCCTTGAAGAACACTGTTTATCTCTTTATTTTAAATGAATGATATCGATAAAGAATCTTTTCTGTCTATGAGTAATACACTTTTTTTTCTTATCTGATGAAAAAATTCTCAATCCATTTAAAACTCATTATCAAATCAAACTTTTAACTCATATTATGAATACTTTTAGGTAAATAATTGATCCTGAAGTTCATTATTTTATAATTTTATGTCTTTTTTATTATCAATAATTCTAAGTTTAATTCAATTATCATAAGTTTCTAATTTTGATAATTGTTTAGCCTATGATTAAACTTATTATTTATAAATACCTTTAATAATAAGTAAATATCTTATTCTTGATTTTATTGAAAAATATTTATTTGAAAGAGCAGTTCTTACGGGAATGAATTCATATATACTTCATGAGTAAACACTATCAATATATAGACTGATAAAGAAGGTTTTGTTATGCTAAACACATTTTTATATTAATCACTCAAGTTTTTTAAAACAGAGGCTAACAATAGTTATCTAACCCTGAACAATTTTTACTTAATTTTGTGTGTGTTTTCCCATGTGTAAAATCCAGGTACAGCTCAGTAGAGAATTGGCACTGTGGAGAGATTTAGTAAATGCTATTTTATCGTTAAGGACAGGTTTTATTAATCTATCATATATATTTTCAAAACTCATTTTCGGCACAAATGACTTTCGCGCAAGTGGCTAACGAAAGATTGATTGATTGAAGTATTTTTGCTGACGCTTAGCAATAATCGTACTTCCAGTTAGCTGTGAGCTGTGAGTTATCGCTGACCAAATAGTTTATTTTCTATCACTCGCTCTTTATATACTGCTTTAAATTTAAACACTTTATTTTACATTTCTTCAAAACTCGTAACTAATTAATAATGATTGAAGCGTTTGAAAACATTTATCAGCAGATTACTGAATTAACCACTTATCTAAGGGTTTCAGATATTACGTCAGTTGCTTAAGAAAACCTTAAACTTTATAATATGAATGTAATCATAGGCTTAGGTGAATATGATATTAATTATTATTGAAATTCCTGAAAATATATCATATTATCAATATAAGGCTCGTGCCTGGAAAATGGATATAGTTAAACATTACAATACCATTTCAAATTTGGTTCTAAAAGTAAAGAAAGAGGGAAAATTATGCTTAATGTTTTCTCAATTTGGATTAAGCAGTCTCAGCTGCTGCAATCAGCTGCCTTATGAGATGTGAAAACTGGAAGGCTAATAAAGCAATGATGTTCGCAAAAATACATGGTTAATGTTTATCAATAAAAGGTCTACCATAGGCTTCGATTGTTCATTATGGAGCTAAGCTTACCATTGAGAGAATAGAGAAAGGCAAAATTCTTGTTGACATAATGTGTTTCATAACTTATCGCTTAAATTTGACAGACGGATGTATCCAAATTTTGAGTTAAAATTAAGCAAAATAAATCCTGATGAATTTAATAATCTATTTACAAAACATATGACGAAAATTTGATGTATTAAAAGATTTCATGTTGCTAAAATGTTTGAAAATTATTCTATTTTGTTTTTATTTCAAATGGTTAATATTTAGATGATGTAATATTGATTAAAGTCCATAATAAGACGTTTATATCTAAAATATATTTCAAAACAAGTTAAGTTTTAATAAAGAGAAATTTAGAAATTTAAATTGAGTGAAACTGCTTTTGGTGTAACATTTTTCACGTAAATGCTACGAAAACTGACGTGTACATGTGTAGTTATACAAAGGGTTATATCAGCATATCTGATTTGGATGACTACATTCGTTTTCCAGAAGGCAAGTTTCTCAAAATTATTGAAGCTATAATCAATGACGAGATTAGTTGACAAAAAATATACGAAGATAAAAATGAAGTACTAAGTTTCAGTTTGATTGGAAATCAAACAAATAGTTGTATCAAAGAGTACAACTTTTATTTCATAACTCTTAAGAAACAAGGGATGATTGAAAATGCCAAAGATATTAATTATTTTTCAAAAGATATTAACAATGTACGAATGTTGAACGGAATGTTGAGGAAAACCAAAGTGTTGGCCTAAAATTGTTAATCTGAATGATTATTAACAAAATGAAAAATTTTACAACATACGCATTTCTTAATTTCATTATATAAGATAATGATTTAGTTTAATTTAATCAAAATGTTCCCAGCAGTAGTAAACATTGTTTCAACAATTAATTTAAACATTAATGTTAATCTAAGTTTAATAGAACGTCGTCTATATAATATTACTTATAATCTAAAAAAGTTTATTGCTGTTATAAAGAAATACAGATTACCTAAAGCAATTGTTTTAATATTTCTAAAAGGGAAGCTAGTAATCACCGGCACAAAAAATGAGTTTGAGAGTAAAGTAATTGCAAAGATTTGTCACACCTTAAAAAATTTAGGTTATCAAATGAAATTGAGTAATTTTAAAACTCAGAATATAGTAGAAACAGTTGATTTGAATTAAATTATAAAGAAAATTGGTGGTACTGTTATGGATTTGAGTAAATTATGTTTTATTGTTTTACCTAAATCCTCGTACTAACCTGCAATATTTCATGCATTTAACTACTTATTAAATAATGTAAAGATTATGGTGATTCATTCAGGAAAAGTAAAATTCACAGAAGCTAAAGACGTACTTCAAATAATGGAAATGTTTGATTTGTTTATAACTCATTTATTGAAAAATCCTCTCCTTTATTAGATATTTTGACCCTTATTACAGATTAATTTGCTTTTCTTTTAGGGAAACTTTTTCCCTTTGAGCTTCACTTTTATGCTTTATATTTTGCCGTTTACGTCCTTGAAATGTTTGTATGTAAGTCTTTGCTCTCTTGACACCTGCATTCGTCATTTCAACTAATGAGTCGTTTAGTTTTTCTTTTGCTGATTCTTTAAATCTCTTTATTAACAATTACGTTTGATGCAATATCACATTCTACTAATAATGTCTGTTTACCAAGAAATTTGATTGATGGATAAACAGCACTTGATAATAAATCACCCAAAAAACCGTGACCTTTCTAATATTTAACTCCTTGAAAGCCAGTCAGACCAGTTCCAGTCTGAACTTTATAGTAATTAATGTATGGATTAGTCATATAGATTTCTAAAATTTACCTTCACTCTAGATCTTTTGTACAAAAAAGGGATTTGTGTCTTTGTGTCGTCTTTTATATCAATTTCGACATGTTTAAAATCGTTGATTAAAACAGGTACATAATGAGGAGTTGAGTAAGGCACAACTACTTGATGACCGAAAGGTAGATTACTTGGGACTTGAACTGTATGTAATAACTTTGCTCTAATGTCCACTACATATTGAGGTTCAATTAAATCACAATAAACAAATAGTGTATTAAGTCCTGCATTTATGTTAGTAGGTCTGTTAGCTACCACCTTTTCATCCGCATTACGCTTAGTGATATCAAATTTAGCCTTATATATTGTGAAACCAAATATAGCCCTAATATTTGCATCCATGAATGGTAATAAAACTTTTCTGTCTTCAATTCCTAATACAGTTCTACCAGTTTTGTTATATTATCAAATTTTAAAAATGGAACTACGATGTCTTCATTATTCCAAAAGACTTTTCAATCTCTCTAAAAATTTGTTTGACATTATCGTAATAACCTGCTTTAACTTTAGTATAAAGTGGAACCTTTGTTATCTAGTCAAAGCGGATATTGTTCCGTCACTTGTATATATACCCTCTCTATTAATGAGGTAAACATGACAGTTTTGAGAAACGTTTTTCAACTTTTTGTGTATAATATTTCCACGAGAGCTGCTTCCCAATTTCCTTGCAATAGCCATAGAAGAGATATATTGTTTTTAAAGTTAACCACAGTATTTGTGGGATATGATTTAGCATTACTTGAGAGATCATAATAAACACCTTTTTGACTCGTTATAGTTCAAATGTTTTCCTGAAAAGTTTAACTCTAGATCTTTCATATAGGAAAGGTATAGGGATGTCAGTGACATTCTTTATATTAATTTCAATGTGTTCGAAATCTTTAATTAATACAGGGACATTATGAGGATATTTATAGGTAATTGTAATTTGATGACCGAAAAGTGTATTACTTGAAAATTATACAGCATGCCATAACTTATAACTTATAATTCCCACATGTTGAGGTTCTATTATATTACAATGTATAAATAATATAAATAATTTATCAGACTCATCATATCTTCAAGTTTCTCAAAACGAATTTTTTCAAAACCAATAGTTTTATCAAGGTTTAGTAAATAAAGTCTTGAATAAAATTTGTTTTGAATATTAAAAGCTCTAGTCATCACTACGTGTTTTGTAATATTATCGAAAGTAAACATAGGAGGAACTGTATTAGGTATTGTTCGTATATGTTCAAAAGACTTCAATCTCTTTACTTAGTTCTTCAAGAATATCATAATACCAGCTTTTATTTTTGTTTCCACAGGTATGATCATTGTTAAAGTTATATTACCGTCTTTCGTTCTTTCAGTATTAGACATAACCTTGTCAAAAACGTTAAAAAATGTAATAAAAGAGGCCTCTCTCCGATTTCTCCAACTCTTTGTATATGATGCCTCCACAAGAGCTACTTTCCAATTCCCATGCAAGAGTCTCAAAAGAGGCTGTTTTTAAAACTGTTTATTGTGTTTGACAGGTAATTGGGCTCGTCACTTGAATTCTCAAAATAAAAGTCGTCCTTATACATATCTTCTGTTCCACAAAAACTGTTGATTAAAGTTGTGTTGAATGTAAGATTGAGAAATATAATTAAACAGCAGATGAGTTGCAATTGTTGCTTGCTTTTCATAGTTTTCATTTTTGGCTATGGCATTGGATAAGCCATGCCGGTCAATAGTAACAAAATCCAGAGATTTGCGTTGCCCCATTGCATAGTTACATTCAGTAAAGCTACGCATATTACAATCATTGGAACAGCAAAATTTGAAACAATCTCAATCATTCTATGTGCATTTAATTAAACTATATTTCTGACAGGCACCCAAGAGTTGTATGAGTCTGAATGATTTAACCACTTGACGATATATCATTTCACACCTCCCAGGTGTCTCAGGTCTTGAAATCTTCTCTATTCGATACTTTCTGTATTTCTTCAGGATAAAACTTTTGAAATAATTCATTACCATCTGCTGCATGAATATTATACATTGGCTTCACCTGAACTTTTATAGACTTTGTAATTGCATACACTTGATCAGTTAAATTAATATAGTATCCTTTATCCATTGGTGTTAAATCATGCTAACTACGGACTTTATCACACACATCTAGAACGGGTTTAAAATTTTAAGAAAACGAATAATCACTAGGATTTGAAATTCCGTAAATGTTATGAAACACTTGTTTTTCATTATGATCAACAACTTGATTTAGTGCCATTTTTATAGTTCTATGTTTAGTATTGTTACACCATTTAACCAAATCTTGTAAGACATTTAAATATTTTCTTGTACCTTTAGTACTAAAATATTTAAACATTTTTGATTTGAGAGTTCGGTTAAACCGCTCGACTATAGCACATTTAAAAGAAGTATTTTTAGTTGTAAAACGTGAATGTCTTCTTTTTGAGAAAAGTCTGAAATTCATTGTTTAAAGATTAAAGTTTTCTATCTGCCTGTAGGTGAAATGGCTTATTTTATTTGAGAACTTTTTTGAAAGCATCTCTTACACTGATTGAACCTTTATTTTTTAAAGGAATAGCAAAAGCATATCTTGAAAAACAATCTATTATAGTAAATGCCATACATTAATGCCATGAATAATATATATTTAGATTAATAACTAAAAAAGATATGCTTCATTATTATTAAAATTTTAACCATTTAGATCAATTCGCTTAGATATTAGAAAACTAATTTTAAAGAACAAACATTTAATTCACACAATTGAATACTTATTTGTAAATTACAATCATTAACACTAATTTTATATTTTGAAAATAAGTGTGTCCAGTACTCAGAGAGATGAACTAAGATTAACAATTCCACTTAGAGACGGAATCATTTTAGCGCCCATTCGATTAGAGCACAATTTAAAGGTTAGTAATCAAGCCTTCGACTTAAAGCCTACCGTTGACGAGACACTCATGTGGAGGTCGGATCTGGAACTACAACTCAAATGTTTTCATCACGAAGACAGACAAATGAACACTAATTGGCCCGCGTCTGTACAGGTGTCGGTCAATGCGACCCCACTTGTGATTGATAGGGGAGAAAACAAGACATCGCATAAACCGCTTTATCTTAAAGAAGTTTGTCAGGCGGGCAGAAACATGATTCAAATCACTGTCACTGCTTGTTGTTGTGTATGTATAACATATTTGTCACCTTTCATCACAAAATTAATCTAATTTTGTTATTTATGGAACTGATAGTCGCATCTCTTTCTGCTCCAACTCGTTCATCGGCCAACTGTCAGATCTGTATTACAGGGATTATTGCGAAAACGGTTATTACCTCTGGAGGAAAGTGTGGCCAAAATTAAGCGCAACTTTACAAACGGTGCAATTACTCCGACTCAAAGTAATCCTTCGGGAATGAATGTCGAAGACGGGGTCGAACAAACGGCGATCAAAGTTTCCCTTAAGTGCCCGATCACTTTCAAAAGAATTACACTCCCGGCCAGAGGTCCCGAATGTAAACACGTTCAGGTATGACACTAACAACAATTATTGAGCTTATTCTCAAATGCCATTTAAATCTCTAAATCGATTTGTGTTGCAGTGTTTCGATTTAGAATCATATTTACAACTGAATAGTGAACGCGGTTCTTGGCGTTGTCCCGTTTGCAATAAGTCTGCATTACTCGATGGTCTTCTCGTTGATCAGTACATATGGAGTATACTCACAACGGTTGGTATTAATGAATCAGATGAAGTGACAATCGACGCCTCCGCCTCCTGGAAACCTTTCCATTTAAAATCATTTAAAGAAGAACACGACGGAAGTGAGTCTACATTTTGATATACAATTATAAATATATTATTTTACTAATTAATTGTTATAATTATCTCTTAATAGTTGATCCCTGTCTAGTATCGAAACGTTTTAAAGCCATGTCTCCAAACAGTATGAGTTTACCCACTTCTAGCTCTTGGGAATTAGGACAAGGACTGTCTCCGTTCAATCCTACGCCTGATATGCAATGTAATTATCATATATTAGTTTTTAGATATATTCATATATTAGTTATTTTTTATATTACATATTATATATGTATTAAATATAATGTATTTCATTGTTATTATTAAATGATAGCCTTAACCAACGGTCAAGTATCTAATGGTCCGATTATGAACGGCTATAACTCGGGATCAATTAATGGATTTGAATTTCAGTCGTCGGCTTCAGACTTTGTTCCGCTTTCACATGAAGGCAATGAAAGTATGTTAGACCCGATCGCAGCTATGGAGAAGTCTCTCAGCCATCACGAACAACATATGGGTCCGCCTGCGTTCGGCAACGACACTACGCCTGTAAATAATGTTAGAGTTCATAGTAATAACACTTCAGCATCTAATCAGTCACAACCATCACAAGTCCACAACCCTAACAGTCACGGACCAAACACTCCTGCGACCCCATCTTCATCCATTGTGGCTCACGGCGGGCCTCACACTCCACACACACCTCATACTCCTCATACACCGCATACACCAAACGGTGCCGGCAATGTTGGCGGTCCTCCATCTGTTGGTATGACTACATCTCAGGGTCCCGGAAGTGTTGAAGCTGTCAATCATAATGCGAATCAATCAGCGTCTTCTTCATTATCTCATTCTAACGATTTAGGAGATCTCAACTTCGATCCGGCGGCCATTATTGATGGCGAAGGACAGGGACAGGAAGGACTCAATGTATGTTCACATTAGTTAATATGAATTATGAGATGAGATTTAGCTTATGCTAAATACTTCACTCTTTATAATAATAAATTGAATTGAATTGAATGTGAAATATAACTTTCATTTATTTAATAGTTATTGCCTGAGAATGTTGTCGATCCTATGGAACTGTTATCATATTTGGATACTCCAGAGCCAAGTGGTGGCAATTCCTCTCTCAACACAACTGCAGTTACAAACAGTACAATGAGCTCCACTTCTTCATCAGTTAACGATGACTTACTTTCATTGTTCGAAACGTAATTCATTATTATTAATATAATTATAGACTAATCACAAATTATGTACAAATTGATAAATAATTGTTACTCTTGTTATAATGAACTTTCACTAAAAGTTAATTTGCGATTATTTGACTGATTGACTATTACTGTAAATGATATATACAGCTAAAGAGTAGATCGATTTGATAGCAAACCAACTACAGTAGTGGCAACAGTTGCTGCAATTGACGACGATTGCATGGACTACAATCGCATAGTCACTAAAACCATTTTCATAATGACTATTTATCATCCAATAAATGCAAATATTGAATGACGATTGTGTAGTAATGAGACAATGAGAGCCAATTTTAGTGTCAAAAATAATAATATTGTAAAAACGCGCAAACATTTGAGCCAAAGATTAACTGTCAATATATTTGAAAAAGAGCTACTTTGGGCACTCATTTCCCACCATTCATAGTATCGCAATTGTCGGTTTTGCTTAGTTAAACACCATTTAGCATAAAGAGCAATACCATTATCTCTATTTCATATGCAGCTTAAAAATTGTATTACTGTATATATTGAATAAGTGAAAAGTTGCTAACATTTCCATTTGTAAAGTTTGCTTCTGAGTTGTCTCCCTTATAAAATAAATTGAATAAACAATTGTTAAACTTATTATTAAATTAACATTTCTTATTATTGTCATGTCTTCTATTGTCTTGTGATAGAGTAAAGGGAGGGAAACGCATACAAACAGACTTGTTTTATGACAATTAGTGGCAACTTTTAATATGTAAAGTAAAAACTTGAAACATGCTTTTATATACCTCGAAAAATTTTACCAAATTTGGTTCTATATGTTGTATATTAAATATTATTTGATCTTATTTTTTAGTACATGCTTTATAAAAATTCACTGCCAAATCATTGTTTCTTTTCGTTCAATTATTAATTTTTATTGAAACAAAATTTATCACAAAATTTATCACAAAATGCTTTAACAAAACATTGGTTACAATATTAATGAAAATTCAATTTTGCTTATATGCAACAAAAAATGCATTTGATTGTATAAGGCTTGTCTCCTCCGGTGCAAATTTATCGGATTCAAGCTTTTTCAATGCTTATTCAAATTCAAACTTAATTAAAGCCCTCTAATAGTATAAATAATTATTGTTGTTATATAAATTTAAAATTAAAAGTACTCAAATCATTCATTTTGATTTCATGTCATTGTAGTATAGATTAATTATATTTATAATGAAATAAAAAGATATTTCATTCTCTGATAAAGTCATTCAACTTATTTAAAAGCGTAAGCAATTAAATAGTTTATTAAATATCATTTCTAATAAATTGTTTCAAAAGATCTGCTTAGCTTTGGAGATCAACTGAAGACCAAGATCAATCTCAAGGTCAACTCAACTTTCGCTTCAACTCAAACATCATTTTTCTATAGTTCCAACTGTTCTTTCATAATAGAGAATTGTGGCGCAACTTTTATATGGAGATCACAAGTAGATCACAATATATAGAGATACAAATTATATATTAAATTAAAGATTATTTAAAAGGGATCGATTTGTATTAAAGATTAAAATCTTTTTTTTATATCGCATTTAATAGCAACACAATCCAATTCAAAAATTAGATATTAACTTAAAACTGTTGTGTTGTGTTGAACTTCAGTATCCATTTTCATTGATGTTAAAATTTCGGTAATCTCTAAGACCAGACTCTGTCAACGGTTTTCTTTTCAACTTCATCACCGATTATTCAATTGGATATGATTTGACGCTAATAAATACTATAAAACGGGTCTTTTTAAAATCTTTCAACACACTTTCTAAATAAACATTAGTTTGACATATAGTGTTTGTTCTCACGGGTAAAAGTTGCGTTGTAACATTATCATTCTATTTTATTCTATCAAAAGTGAAAATACTGAATATGGTATATTTGTGGAATAATATAACTGACTTTGAAAATCTTAATTTCACAAATAAGTGGCAAATTTTAAATAACTAAACTCTTTCTTTACCTCTAAAATTAGAACAATAAAGCTGCTCTCAAAATTATAGAAATA